>JAWPHD010002909.1:27500-235919 GCA_037043455.1 Cyrtodaria siliqua | reverse complement strand
TTCTCTACAGTAACATGGACATACATGTATGAATAAAAAAGTCCGTTTTCAGATAAAAGGATTTAACAATGTGTTCATTAAATCACTCATTAGCCATTATGCATCGAGCGAGCGAAGAGAGTGAGAAAAAATTTATACTGCGGGCGTGCAACGAAATTGTTTGATATTTTATCTACAGTAACATGGACATACATGTATGATCCGGAATTTTTAGGGGGGGGGGGGGGGGGGGGGGGGGGGGGGGGGGGCCGCCGGGTGCGCCCCCCCCCCCCCCACACTGGATCCGCTAGTGGTCGTTTATATTTAAACACGCTACCTATCGTCTGCAGTCTATTGACGGTGTTACGTTTATTTATAAAATGACGTCACGCAAACGTCGACTTATGCGCGTGAAAAAAAAACGCGAGAATAAATTGTGCTAATCGCTAGTGGGCGCTTTAATTGGCCTTATCTGCACAGACCAATATCTGCAAGTAAGACATATGCATGATACGGTCTAGCTGGAGGCTGTGTAGCAGTCTAGATCCGTGTAGCATAACGTAACGAAGAATCAGAAGCGGGCAGGGTGACCGAGGCTAGGATTGACCTAGTCTCGGCCAGCTAGACAGTAGCATTGGCTACAATATCACTGCCCGGAGGTTGCTCGTTTTGATGTCACCATAGACATAGATATAGATGTCTATGATGTCACAAATTTTAAAGAAGCTTTGCTCCAGACCATCGTGTGGACTTCTTTGAGAGAAGTCTCGCGAGAGGTCTGGATGATCGAGACTAACAACAAACCGTGTCTCTGCGCAATACAGCACGTGCGCAGTTTCCTGTCGTCTGCAACTTACTGTTAAGAATCGTGCGCAATGTCACACGCTACCTATCGTCTGCAACTTACTGCATGCAATAATCGTATTGTTAAACCGTTAATATCATTAACAACACATGTTTAAGGGTGCTTAGAAAAGGAATATTTAATTTTCTCCCTATTTTATTCAGATGATAAAGTCGAAAATCGAATGACACAAAAAGTCAGTAAGTATACTTTTGCATTTCATTAAATTCATAGTTTAAAAGTTGCTTGCCATAAAACATTGTCATTATCGTCTAGGTCCCTGTTTCGGTGACTTGTTTATCGAGTGCATATTTTTTATCGGAAGTCGTATGCCATAAGTTTTGCGCACAGGCCCCGCCTACAGGAGAGAGAGAAGAGGGAGAGAGAGAGAAGAAATAGTGTTGTAGTAGTATGGTGTTCTATGGTATCAAGATACTTCAATGGTTTGACGAAAAAATTAAACTGTAAACAATATTTGAAGAAAAAGTACTTTCTATGACCCTTCAACTAAATTGTTATGATATAAAATGTAATCAATTTTACGTAAAAATGTCACAATAAGATTGAAAAGAAGGGTACCCTCATTGAGCTTATTATTTTTTAAGTTCTATGGTATTATTCAAGGTATACACATATTGTGTATCCTGTATTTGTTAGGGACTGACCATTTTGATTCCTGGGGAAGCCTGGGATTTTCCTTTCAGTCGGAATATTTTTTTCATTTCTTTAAAGCCGGGATTTTTATTTCGACTAATACACTGGCCAGATTATTTTTTTCGTCAACTTGAAAGCCAGAATATTATTTTTTTAAGTTTTACTATTCGTAGAATAAGAAGAGCTGTTGTAGGTCTACTCAACGTCTGCGTCGATGTTGGTTTTCAGTTGTTGGCCAAGTCCTGTTATTTCAGCAACCACTGGTCAGTGAAACTTGAAATATGTCCTCAGTACCATCAAGGACACTGGTAGACACATGTTCCATAACTCTGTATGGCATTCAAGCAAAAGCATGGCCCTTTTATTACTTTGAATTTCTGGTTTAAGTTCTTTTTTGACAAGTCCATTTATTTTAACAACTGAAAGTCCTACATCAACAAAACTTCAGTAAAGCTTGGAATATCAAGGGCACTAGTAGACACATGTTCCATATTAACTCTGTATTGCATTTAAGCAAAGTTATGTTCTTTTTTCAACTTCAAAATTCTGGTTAAATGTTTTAGGCAAGTCCTTTATTTCAATATGTGATTTTTAATTATTAATACAACTTCAGTAAAGCGTGGATGCTAGTAGACGCATGTTCCATAACTCTGTATTGCATTTTAGGAAAATTATGGCCGTTTTTCTGGATAAATATTTTCTGTATTGTATTTTAGAAAATGTGTAGCCTATTTTCGACTTAGAATTTCTTTTATTTTATTTGTTGGCAAGTCCATTTATTCAATACCCACTAGCCATATATCTCTGTCAAAGGAGCTTGACAAGTGTCATCACTTACAGACACATGTTTCATAACTTTTTATTTCATTTTAGCCAGATGATATTTAGAGTTTCAGTTAAAGTTTTTTAAGCAGCTTCATATATTTCAATGAAACTCACTGCATACATCCAATAACAATGGCAAGCATGTAAATGTCATTAGCCCCATAAACCCACACCTTCCCCACTCCTACATCACCACCCCCCTTCCCCAGATAGACAAATATTTATTCTATTATTTTTGGCTTCTCTTCAGTTACCATGTCTGCATCCTGTCCCCCCCACCCTCCACCCTCCTATTCAGTAACACTTCACTTCCCCCCCCCCCCCCCCCCCCCACACTCTCTTCAAGTTCATATTCTTTCTGGGGTATTGAAGGTCTTGCTTTGATATTTGGTATATATGTTTACTGATCACCCGCTCCCCGCACCCCTACACCCTCACCTCAGTCACCACCTAACCTCCACAATTAAGATTTGACCTTGTGAATGAACAGGCCCCATGGTTAGTGAGATAGAAGTGTCAGTGACCTTGCTTAAAATTGACTTTGAATAGTGGAGAATGCTGTCCTTTCGACAGCTCTTGTTTAATATGGATCTTTCCCTATTTGGTTCCATACCATTCTTATTAACACTGGCATATAACGCATAGCTTTGTCTATAACCTGGCATTGCATGTGGCTGAAGTTGCTTCTTAAGTCCACTTATTTGGCTGAAGTTGCTTCTTAAGTCCACTTAATTGTTGATGATATTCACAAAGTCCATCGCACAAGTACCAGGACCCTTGTATTGTAATACTACCATGACCACTGCATACCACATTGATTACTAATATGTCCAAAGTACATCACATATATAACTATCATATCTACTCTTTACCTCATATTCTACGACCATGACCTGTATATTGCAAGTATTACTACCATGACCACTCTATATCGCATTTAGTACTACCATGACTACTAAGACTAAATACCACATTTATTACTACCATGACCACTGAATACCCCTTCATTACTACCATGTAAACTGAATACCCCATGTATTACTACCATGAGCTATGCATATTACATTGATTACTACCATGACCACTGATACTATATTTATTAATAACACACCTTATGTCAAACACCCATGTTAAATGTCCATAGACTGTTATTTTTCCGTTTTTGTAATATCTCATATCGCTTGTAATGTCTCCCTGGTGTGTGTCCTATGCTGAACAGTGTTTGTCGAATAACAAAGAATAAAACAGAGACAAAAAACAACAACATCCGTTTACTGATTTCTTAAATTATATGGCAGGTTTAAAATCAAAATAATACTGGATTTTTAAATTAAGGTGATAATTTTAATGCTTCAAGATGGCTGTGTGTCCCTTTAAGGTGTAGCACACCCATTGCAACACAGGAAGTGTCGGCTTGGGGTATCGCATAATGGCGTCAATAAATAATTCTCATTTCTTTTTGTAAAAAAAGGGCATTTTCACTAATTTAAAGTGCTATTTTTGGTTTATCACTTTGTTGATCTGTTTGTTACATTTTTCAAGCATTGTCCTGTTAAAATTGTGAGTTTTTAATTTATTTTGCTTATATGGAAATGAGTGTATGCATACAATATTATGGCATCTCAGTGTTTATGTTTTTAAAGGGACCATTCATTCATGAGACGAGTTCTTTCTTAGAAGATACATGACCCCCATTTTTCTGTGGATTTTTTGGCAGCATATGTGTCATTTGCGATGAGAATGTAAGTTATTTATTTTTAATTTGGGTCTAGATATGAATGACAACATGGCATTTACATTTTAATTCACACACAACTCAATGCAACAATCAATGGGCGTGTTTCACCTATAAGGCGAGATCTGTGAATTGTCATTTTCTCTCAGATTCTTACTTAACTGGCATTTTTCCTTTTGGAATGATTATTTATCTTCAAATAAACACACTTTACACTCTTTTAAAACCGGTATTGAATTTTTTTTGTTGCTATTTTTCGCCGCGGAAAGTCTTAATATGGAGTTTCAGATTTTTTAAGTCTTTAAATGATAGCGTGGAGAAACATTTTCCACTAAAACTAGGCTTGTTTGGTATCAACATGTAGATATGTGTATTTGTCATCATAATTTAGCACTACTATTTTTAAAATCCTGCTTTTATAGGTATGACACCACAAAATCCTTCCCCTTACCCCCTAAAATTGGGTTTACTGAGATAATGTCAGAGAGAACTGTAGCCAAAGTATGCAGCACAATCATTAAAACTTGGCTTTTAAGCACAAAGCTAGTACCAGACTTGCATTTAGGAGTATTTGGGATGCCTATATATTCATGTAGTGTTACCAAATTAAGGTATAATGCCACCAAAAGTGACAAATGGCCTTGAAAATTGGATGTTGGCATGAAAATCAGCACACAAAGAGCAGTTTCGGTAGCTAAACCTCTTGACTTCTTCATGTTTATTGACTATATGAAGCATTTAATCCATTATATCAAGTATAGGTAGGCCCAATGTCATTTTATGAAACAGTTAAAAATGAAAAAAAAAGTACGCTGATTTTTGTCGCTGTCGACCGCTCTGTTCTTTTTTGAAACGCATATATCTTGATCGATTCTTAGTCGATTCGCGAAAACGTTTCTTTCTTTAATGCGTTATAGTCTAGGCTTTGTCAGAATAGCTGCTTTGAAAATTCACTCATAGTTAAATATTCTTATAGGTGTAGCACACCCATTGCAACACAGGAAGTGTCGGCCTGGGGTATCGCATAATGGCGTCAATAAATAATTCTCATTTCTTTTTGTAAAAAAAGGCATTTTCACGAATTTAAAGTGCTATTTTTGGTTTATATCACATTGTTGATCTATTTGTTACATTTTTCAAGCATTGTCCTGTTAAAATTGTGAGTTTTTAATTTATTTTGCTTATATGGAAATGAGTGTATGAATACAATATTATGGCATCTCAGTGTTTATGTTTTTAAAGGGACCATTCATTCATGAGACAAGTTCTTTCTTAGAAGATTCATGACCCCCATTTTTCTGTGGATTCTTTGGCATCATATGTGTCATTTGCGATGAGAATGTAAGTTATTCATTTTTAAATTTGGGTCTAGCTATGAATGACAACATGGCATTTAAATTTTAATTCACACACAACTCAATGCAACAATCAATGGGCGTGTTACACCTTAAGCGAGAGTTGTTTAGCTTTTCTCTATTACATCTAAGTTTAAGATTATGTACTGTTATATTTAGGAGAAAGATATATGATAAACGTATCATATAACATTTTAATCTGATATGAATCTATGATATCCATTTCTAAATTATTGCCAAAGTTGTGAACGAGTATCCAGGGGAGGCAACGCTGACAAACAAGGTATGGGGCGAAGCATACACGAATTCCAGCTCTTCTGTATACACAGCCACACAACTGGAGTTTATTCAGCAGGTATGGAGTTGTTTATTCTTTAAAGAAACTAATCCGCCAAATAATGTAAACATTACAGTAAAAGTTTGCCGTTTATCAAAACTCTATCCGTGTTCAGGTCATATAATACTGTATATGTGCCGATTAAAAGTATAGTATTTATCACGTGTTCTTAAAATACCCGTGATTGAATATGCGTAAAACGAATCATGAGTTGGTAACTCTTAATTAAATGCATCAGTTTTGGGTTTGGCCTGGCTGGTTAAAGACGTTTATATTGTGTCTATAGAGTTTGGATTCTCAAAATATACAAGTTATACATGTATATAACCGTCATCAGTAGGTTTATAAACGGTGTACATGTGTTTTAAAACTTGGCTGTTGTTGGCGGGATAGCTACTTTAAGTCCATATTACAACAAATAAAAGAACACAAATATTTCAAAAGATAAATACTTCACAAAGCATACAAACATGTACAACAGTAGGTGGGATGCTTCGGATCTTAGAGATGTGTTAACCAGCACCGCTATACTTACACCAGTCTGTCTGTAATTGGAAGGAGAGGGAGGAGGAGAATGAGTATGAGGCGAAGATGGAGAATGATAAAGAGAATGAGGAAAGGTTGTAGATGAATGGGGAGAGGGAGGTGAAGGAGGAGGAGTATGAGGAAGAGAAGGGGGAGAGGGAGGAGGATGAGTGGAGGAGAATGAGGAGAGGGAATTGAAGGAGGAGTATTAGGAAAAGAAGGGGGAGAGGGCGGAGAGAAAGATATTGAAGAGATGGAGGAGGAGGAGAGGGAGGAGGAGTATGAGAAGGATGATGAGAAAGAGTAGAAGGAGGAAGAGAAATAGTAGGAGGAGGACAAGGATGAACATATTGAGAAGAATGAGAAGGAGATGAGAGAGGATGAGAGGAGAATGAGGAGAGGGAAGTGAAGGATGAAGAGTATGAGGAAGAAAATGAAGACAAGGTATAGGAGAAAGAAAAGGAGATAGAGGAGGAGAGGACAGAGAGGAGAGAGACGAGAAGAGTGAGAAGGCGGAGAGGGAGGAAGAGAAATAGAAGGTGGAGAGGGAGGAGGAAGTGAAAGAGGAGGAGATGGAGGAGATGGAGGAGGCAGAGAACGAGAAGGAGAAGAATGAGGTAGACACATCGAAGAGGAGTAGCAGAATGGGGAGATACAGGAGGAGAGGGAGAAATTGAATTGAATTGAATTGGGGTTTTAAGGCGCACCAACACATTACAGGTTATATGGCGCCTAACAGGCATGAACATGCCAGGCTCATCTTCCATGTACATCGAGATAAAATATGGAAAATGGGCCTAGAACCTTCTCACCCTGAACTGCAGAGTTGCTGCAAATTCTATCGTAAAAACTCCATTTACGCTGGAGCCACGTTTATTGTTTTTCTGCCACTGCTCTTAGTGATGTGAGCGAGATGGCACCTGAAACAACGCAGGGGTCATGATGAAGACCTTTAATGAGCATGAACAAAAAATGACAAAATGAATATGAATGGGGGGTCCTACCCCTCTGCATGTGACGGTGTGTTTGCAGTGGTTGTATTCTACCCCGGCAACCACACGGAGAGGGAGGAGAACAAGGAAGAGGGAGGATGAGAAAGAGAAAGTGAGGAAAAGGAGGAGGAATGGGGGAGGAGGAGGAGAAGGAGAACAAGGAAGGGAAGGATGAGAAATGGATGGAGAAGGATAAGGGGAACAAGGAAGAGAAGGAGGAGACGGGGGTGAAGAAAGAGAAAGAGGAGGAGGAGAAGGAAAACAAGGAAGAAAATGAAGAGAAAAAGAAGGAGCAGTTTGTAAAGAAGAAGATAGAGAGAACTTGAGAAGGAGAATGAGGCGAAGGAGGAGGAGAAAGAGGAAGAGAAGAAGGATAGAGAGAATGGAGAATGAGTGGAAGAGGAAAAGGTGGAGAATAAAATTGAGGAGGGAGAGACGGACAAGGGAGAGGAAGAGAAAGAAGAATGAGAAGGAGGAAGAGAAATGGGAGGAGGAGGATAATAAAAAGAGTATGCGGAGGAAGACTCCTTCTTCTCTTTCTCCTCCACCCTCTCCTAAGAGAAGGAAGAAGGAAGGAAGAGAAGGAGGAGAAGAAGGAGAAGGATCGAGGAAGAGAATAGAAAGATAAAGAGAAGGACGAAGAAAATGAGAAAGAGGAGGAAGAGGAGAAGGAAGAGAAGTAGGAGAAGGCGAGGGAAGACGAGAAGGAAAAGAAAATAAGGTTATCATTTAAATATTAATTAGTGACACCATGGTAACATGTAAAGGAGTGACACTGTGGGAACATTTAAGAAGGCTTAGTATCAATATCTGAACATTTTAGAAATGACAATATGGGAACATTTAAGATTTAACAATATGGGAACATTTAAGAATTACAATATGGGAATGTTTAAAGAAGTAACAATATGGGAACATTTAAAAAAGTGACAACATGTGAGCCTTTAAGAAATGACATTATGGGAACATTTAAACTCATCATGGAAACCTTTAATAAGTGACAAAATGAGAACAATTAAAAAAATAACATTATGCGTTAAGCTTGGTATTATGCAAACCAGCCTTTATTTTTGACTGAACCATGTAAATTCTAATTATGTATAATATTACTGTACATGCCCCCTCCTCCTCCTCCTCTATCTCCTCCTCCTCGTCATCGTCATCATCATAATTATGCTTCTTTTTCCTTTTTTTCTTCTGTGCTTTAATGATGCTGGCTAATTTTCAGATGGACAACCAATTTAAAAACAGTGACATGGCAGATGAATACAATGGTACAATAGTAACAGGATTCCGGTAAATGAACTTCCTTCAGGCTTGTTGTTAATAAAATAAATTTACTTACAAACTTAGTCGCATAAAGAGGCAATTATGTTGAACAAAAGACACATGTTGTCATGTGCACACTTAAACGTAGACCTATATTTTTGGCAACATGATATATAACGTGTTCACATTTTTTTTAAACAATATTCGTCTTTAACAAATTATCCATCAATGTCCATGTACACATTAATAACTGTTGGAAAAGTGATGCAAGAACATTCTTGAATAAAACCGAAACTTCGGTCAATAAATCCTAAAAAAAATAAAACAACATTTTGATATAATACTAAAGACGCCGGTAGAACTTTATGTGCATTCGGATATTTAGATACAGTTTTAGGAAAACCTTTACTGTATTGAATATAATCTTCAATAAATAACTTTGGCAAATTAAACATTACCAAACAAGAAGTCTGACTTTCAGTCAATTCTACATAACGAAGAAATTATCATCCGACCTGAGCAGATAAAGGATCTGGCATAGTAGTGCTAAATAAAGGGGATTAACAGAGAGGTCAGGGCTCGACTTTAACTTTACGGACAGCTTGCCCATGGGGCAAGTTAACTCTGAAATTTTACTAGCCCATTTTGCCAGTTTGCTGGTTGTTTAATTATTTAGACCCGCAGTTTTTATTTTGTAAGGATATACTGTTTGAGTCTTCAAGAGTATTATACCATTTAATGATATAACTCTCACAACACGTTTCTGAGAATTCTAAAATCTGGTCTAATACTTTTAATTTAACAACCTTATAATGTTACAACAATAATAGTATCGGAAACCTGCAAAGAGCGATGTGTTTCTTTGATATTTTGTCATATTCTATTATGAGTCCTTGTACCTCAGTTTTGAAGTTGCCCGACAGGATTGGACCTTTGAGATTTAACCTGCCCAGAGCCAAGTTGTACCTGCCCCGGGCAGGCGGACAGTCCTTAACGTCGAGCCCTGGAGGTTATGTATGGAAATGGATGATACGGAGTGCTCATGATTCAGAAGATAGTGACGAGGAACGCACAAACAAGTGAGTCCTACAAAGAAAGATAAAAACATCAGACAGGGAAAGCAGCATTCAAGGACGACAGTCAACCACAAAACACAAAAACAAACACGCAAACAGTCAAACGAGAAGGCAAAAATAATATAAAAATGCAAACGAAATCACAAACACAAACGGGTTGACAATAGGGCTACCGCATTGGAACGGTCAGTGGCAACAAAGGCCACTGGGGTTTAAACCGGTTCTAGGGTGCACCAAACCTCACACTTACCCTACTGTCATCCCATTAAAACAGGACAGTGTAAAGAAAGAAATCCCCTCCATGATCTAATCTCTAACCAACAAGGCAGCATCAACAGGCAATATAAGTAAAACACAAATATGCTCGTGTAAATATAATACAAAACAACAATAGCCTAGAAAGCCACAATGAAGGTACTCAGTGACTTGGCAGAAGCCAGAACAACAAGAGAATAAACCATTAAGGGCACGGCAAGAAAGATCATAGACAAACATCAAACGCCACCGTCCCAATGGGCTCTAGGTAGGCGTCATCATAGGGTCCGCAGCCAGCCTGTCCGGTCATAGTACAATTAAAGAGGAAAGCATAGTGGCGAACTATAAAAGGGTCCACCACCAAGCATGCAGTACGTTGCAAAATGATAGGGTCATAACCTCTTTTGATAAACTTTTTAACAAGTTTAACAAAGATAGCATGATAGTGATCATGACCAAGAATCTTACGAAGTTTATAAATCACATCACCATAGAAGTCAGGTTGTGATAGTCCTTGTCGCAGAAGAGTCCTTAAATTACTTTTATATTTGGAAAGAAGATCAGGGTTACGATAATAAAATTTTGCAAAGGTTTTATGAAGTTTATGGTAACGGTAACCCTGATTGAGTAGCTTTTTAGTTATACAAAGATTAAGAATATTAAAGTCCTCAACTCGAGTACAAGCTCTTGAAAAACGAATAAGTACACCCCATAAGAAGTTGCCCGGGGAACATCCCCATCCAAGTGGGGATAATTAACAATGTCAAAATTAAAATCATCTCTCTTGTCATAGATTTTGCTAATTATTTCACCATTTTCAATCGAGAGATCTAAATCAAGAAAAGAAGCGTTATTATCAGATATATTAGCTTTGTTAAGCTTAAGTTCTGTAGGATAAATATTATTAACCATAGTTGGAAAGAAAGGCAGCAAAAAAACTTGTCAACAGAATGTTTAAAGAAGACGCAATATCTAAGGAGATAAGGCAGTACTTGATTCAAAGATATCCTAAAGCGTGAACACTGACAGGTAATCCCAAACTACACAACGGAAGCTTGAAAGAATTTGCAGACTATGCTAATAGCATACACAATATTATACAGATCGATCTCAGATGGAGCAGGGAGAAAATAGAGTTTTTAGACACTTGGGTAAAAACTGAAGAAAGTCATGTATACACTGATCTGTACGTAAAACCAACTGATAAACAGCTATATTTGAACAACACCTCTTGTCACCAAATACATACAAAAAAAGCTTTAGCATATGGTTTAGGTATCAGAACAAGAAGAATTTGTGAAAAAGAGTATGCCTATATCAAACATAGACAAAATCTGATAATTCAATAAAGGACGTGAGGACACAGTGGCGTGTGTGTGTAATTCTAAGGTTTATAGTCCGTCCGCCAACGAACATGTCAAGGTATACCTGACGCGATGGGCACAATAGAGTCTGGACTTTTAGGACACAGTGGCAGAGACATAGAACAACAATTACAACGGGTGCAAAATCGAGAGAACTTTTGAAACCAAAAGGAAAACACAACAGAAATAATGATAGGGTTCCATTTGTTATGACATACTCAAAAGATTGCCAGACGTGAGGGATATTTTGTCAAAACAAAAAAATGTACTATATAAATCGGAACGTTCAAGGATCAACCTATGGTAGCGTTCAGGCGAGACAGGAATTGATGTGATGCCCTGATTCACGAGAAAACAGACAGAAACAATACTACATCAACGCCTGAATGTAATTGTATGGTCTGTTCAATAGTTCACGAAGGTAACATTTCCGACGTATCTCGGAAAGAATCATTCCATACAGTCACAAATGTAAGTTGCACTGACAGGAATCTGGTACATGGCCTAAATGTGTGCACGATGTGACGAAACTTTATACGTAGGGGAAACATAAAGTACTTAGAAAGAACGCATAACCGAGCACCTCCGATATATAAGATTGTAGAAAAACGAAAAATAGACATTTTAAAGGTCACAAGGAAAATGATTTGCGTTTAACAATATTACAAAGAGCGTTTCATGAAGATCGGATTTATAGACAATTAATAGAAGATATTTGGATCAGAAAGCTTAGTACTAAAGTACCTTTTGGATGTAATGTAAAGTTGCAGTGATATTTTAGCATATTTTTGATCTCTTGTGAATTGTGGCTAGTTCGGGAAATGATATAACGTCATTCTGCGCCATGACGCGACGTCTTTGCGGGAAATGACGTTACGTTGGACCGGAAGCATAAACATGACACGACGTCATAACTTCCGTCTCTTACACGCACAATGAACGTGACTCACATATTAAGTGCTTCGTGTAATCTTTACCTCTTGAAAAAGGCCAAGGGGCCGAACTATTGAGTAAAAAAGTAACATTATGAAGTTTTTATACTGTATGGTTTGTTTGGTCATTTTGAAAGTAAATGTAAAATGATAAGATTAGTAGTCTGCAATTTATATGCCAGATTTGTGTAGTCGTGGACATGTTTATTGCCTTTGATTCATCTATCTATATGGCTTTGTATTCATTATTTACAGCCAGGGGAGTCTCAAGGTTGGCTACACGGTTAAAATGAGAACTATAGTCAACATTCCTGTAGAAGAGACTTTATTACCTGGTTCATCCACCGATGCAGCATCAGCAAACAACTCAACCATTACTGCGAGCTTCAAAGTAGACGCCATACTTAAAGTAGTGGAAAACATTCAAGGCATTGCAAAGCCTAAATTATTAAGTACGTTGGTTAGCAGCGTAATACTATACCATACAGTATTATTATTATTATATATTATTATTAGACAATATTTTAGACATTATATATTATTGTTAGTGTAATAGGACTCAGTTGGGGATATGTAAATATATAGGTTTATAAGCGCTTTACTACTGTATCGTCGCAGAGCTAATTTGTATGACGATATATGTAGGGCTTTCACTTCACATCATGCAAGGGGTCACGAGTTCAAACCCGCTGAGTGCCTAAATATTTATGTGTAGTTTTTCCGGTCCGATTACATTGGTATGTAATATGACTCAGTTGGGATGTAAATAGATAGATTTATAAGCGCGTTACTACTGTTTCGCTGCAGAGCTAGCTTTTATGGCGATATTGGCAGAGCGTCCGTTTCACATGCAAGGGGTCACGAGTTCAAACCCGCTGAGTGCCTCAATATTTATGTGTAATTTTTCCGGTCCGATTACATTGGTGGAGAATCCGGGTAGGCATTGTATGAGGTTATTCCAGATGCTAGATGTTGTTGTCTGTATGTGTTAAATATGTATGTGTAGTTTTTCCGGTCTGATTACATTGGTATGTACTAGGACTCAGTTGGGAGGTATGTAAATAGATTGGTTTATAAGCGCGTTACTACTGTTTTGCCGCAGAGCAAGCTTTTATGGCGATATGAGTAGAGCGTCTGCTTCACATGCAAGGCGTCCCGAGTTCAAACCCGTTGAGTGTCTAAATATTTATGAGTAATTTTTTCAGTCCGATTACAGTTAGAATAGTATGTGGCAATGGGATATTTACTGAGAGTTGGGATGTTATGTAGCTATCAATATCTATTTCTTATTGGATAGATATATACGTTCAGAGTGCGCTTTTGTTACAAACTGCGTTAGAATTGTTGACTCAGGTTGAAATTAAAGGACGTTGGGCATTCAACCTAGACCTGTTTTTTTCACCTCATTTATGCTCAATGAATAAGCTCTGAATCTGAATTGGTTGGTACGGATGCTACAGCAGTTCAGAGTGAGTAGTCTGAGGCTGATGGACTTGTATTGGATATGGTAGGCGTTACTTGTTTCTGCCGATGAGGTACTGGCACATAAGGTGTATCGTGGCATGTGGTTCGATTTACTTGCGACAAGTCTGGAAGTTTGATGAACGTTGACAGAATGAAGTTTCCCATGTGGGAAGGCTGCTTGTGTGAAGTGGGCTGAAGCATGATGACACTACAGAGGTCATGGAGGTGTCCTTATAAGAAAGTGGTGTCAACATGTTTGATTTATAAAGTTCAAAGCTATTGAAAGAGAAACTATCTACGCTCCGTTTTTACGGTGAGCATTTGCCAGAATTTATACCAAGTTTTGCGCCGTTAACTATAATTATAATCCAATTAAATATACTTCTGTTTCACAAAACTAAAAAGACCATGCCCTGTCCAAATTACAGACCAGATCAGTAGCAGATAACTCTATTGTTATACTTTAATACAATACAGAACCTGGCGTTAAGGTCTGCAAGTCAAGTCCATGCAAAAACGGAGGAACATGTGTATCGCGCGGAGTTTTCTACGATTGTACCTGTGTTGCTGGTTTTACCGGAAGCCAATGTGAAACAAGTAAGTTTTACCCGGATTTTGGGATGGGCTCTGCATGCACTAGATCTCCTAAACTTAGATCACAGTTGTATATTGGGCAGACTCCAGTACAGCCTAATTACACATATCAATACAACATAAAATCTTGACATTGATAACAGTATCAATTTAATTTTAACAGGGAAACGTTACATTGTTTTGATTTTTCTTTGGCCTTGGACATTATGGTACATATGTTGGAGAGTGGTAGGGACGTTTGAATTCAAGTGTTAATTTTCTCCAGATGTTTTTCTTTTTGTGTACATTTTTGAACATTTATGGAATAACAACGACTTTATTTTGAATGAAACTAACATTGTTTTAAGTTAGCAACCTTTTTAAATGTAACAGAAACTAAAAGCTCTGAAAGCGTGTGTGAGGTAATTCCAATACCAATACAAATACTGTTTTAGATCTGATACTATAAACAGGGTTTGTATGCTTTGTTGTTAGAAAGGCTTAATCAGCACGTACACAAAATAAATCATTTTAACACAATGTACAATAATTAAGCAATGTACATACTTAAATCAACAGGACATAACCAAAATTAATTTAAGTATATTATATTCTGGTGTTTACATTTGAACAACAGAATAATTGTCGGTAGAATACAGTTTCAGTACTGTGTCCTGCGACCCTTCCTGATGACTCGAATCCTCGATTGTCTGGCCTTGAACTTCATCCAGCGTTCACAGTATTCATCTGGCCTGTATATGTTACTCTGTTGTAACAGTGATACAATCAATAAAGCTTCTGTTGGATGGCATCCTGATTGCCGAAACTGTGTTGGTCCTCTTGTCTTACTTTCCACATCTTTCAGGATGAGGTTCATGCCCATTACAAACTATAAAAACTACACAAACTACGCCGAAGGCCTGCAGAGCTTATGAGATGGCGAGTTGTGCGTCGTCGGTCGTCCGTCCTTCCGTCCGTCAACTTTTGCCTCGTTAACACGATAGCGCCTTCATTTTTCATTCGATCTTTAACCACAGACTGTGGTATCATCTTCCCCCCCCCCCCCCCCCCCCCCCCAATCATAATATAGATAGACACATGTACATTATGATGGGGGATGGAGAATGATACCACATACGACACCCTGTGACTTTAACAGAGTGTTGGTATCAATAAAAGCTCAAACGAGTTTGAACACCGGTTTCCGGTCAATAACTTTTGTTAGGAAAGTCAAGGTCACTGTCACTAAAAATAGAAAAAATGGTTTCTGCTCAATAACTTTTGTTAGGAGTGAGGTATTGCAACGAAACTTGCAAGGTATGTAGCTTATATGCAAAGGAGGGTTGAGATTGCGTTTGGGGCCACTGGGGTCAAGGTCAAGGTCATTGTTGCTAAAAATAGAATAACGGTTTCCGCTCAGTAACTTTTGTTAGGAGTGATGTATTGTGACGAAACTTGCTGGGTAGATTGCTTATATGAAAAGGAAAGAAATTTAAAAAAAGATTGGACAGGGAAAGTAGCATTCAAGGAGGACAGTCAAACGCAAAACACAGAAACAAACACGCATCTAACATCATGCGCACGATTTCGAGAGACTGTGACCTACATTCGATGAAATATAGGTCAAGTGCGGTCAATGCTACGACATGCATACCCACTGTTAATGACATAAATTTAATATCTTTTGAGATTGAAATCGGTGCAAGTAAAATAAAAAAATCTGGACCTTTATAATAGGGCTCAACATGCAGTGTGTGGCTTTCGAGTTTAGAAGAACTACTGATGGGCAATTTATGGCGACAACCGCAGATATAAGAGCCATTTTAGCCAGTAGAGCATCCATAGGCCTCTTGGGCCTCTTGTTTGTGTTTGTGTGCATGGCAAATGTTTAAATTTAACACAGATATATATTATCTCACATCTGTGTCAGATATATGCACATTGCTGTTAGAGCGGGTAAATACCTTTCAAGCTGGTGGTGGTTGCTCTAATATATGAATCCATATGAAAGTTAAAACTGTTCTGTATATATAAAATGATTGCAGCATACTTAAAACAGCGTCTTATACCTT
This sequence comes from Cyrtodaria siliqua, assembly GCA_037043455.1. Taxonomy (NCBI): domain Eukaryota; kingdom Metazoa; phylum Mollusca; class Bivalvia; order Adapedonta; family Hiatellidae; genus Cyrtodaria; species Cyrtodaria siliqua. Next base: position 219,668 of record JAWPHD010002909.1, on the reverse strand, counting down.
TTCAGATATAAATGAATGCAGCTCAAGTCCCTGTGCTAATGGGGGAACCTGTACCGATAGCATCAATGGATTCAGATGTAAATGTGCACCTGGCTACAGCGGATTAACGTGCACTTTGAGTAATACTATATTGTTTTTTAAACATGACTGTTGCAATGGCCTTTGTAGAGCGGACATATCCGGCAATATTATTGGTATAATATAATTAAATATAAGGAGCATTTGTCGGTAATTTGTGGTGGTGTCGGGCTAGTAGAACCTCTGCCTCGCATGCAGGACGTCGTGGGCTCAATCCCCGTCCGCTTCACACCGCTTTGCCTCATTTAATTTACTAAACTAAGTTAAGGAGTATGTCCACTTTTGCGGAATCCCATTGAAAACGCATAAACAAAAGAAAAACATTAAAACTCAAATAATCCTCAATAATTTTATATGTAACTTGCAGTTTAATTTGTTTACATTTTTATCTAGACTCCGATATACTTGAATAATAATAAATACTTGATAAAAGTGTGTATTGACCCAAAAGCTTATGTCATACTCAAGGTCATGTGTGTATTGACTTGGTGGAGAATCCGGGTAGGCATTGTATGAGGTTATTCCAGATGCCTAGATGTTGTTGTCTGTATTTGTTAAATATGTATGTGTAGTTTTTCCGGTCTGATTACATTGGTATGTACTAGGACTCAGTTGGGATGTATGTAAATAGATTGGTTTATAAGCGCGTTACTACTGTTTTGCCGCAGAGCAAGCTTTTATGGCGATATGAGTAGAGCGTCTGCTTCACATGCAAGGCGTCCCGAGTTCAAACCCGTTGAGTGTCTAAATATTTATGAGTATTTTTTTCAGTCCGATTACAGTTAGAATAGTATGTGGCAATGGGATACTTACTGAGAGTTGGGATGTTATGTAGCTATCAATATCTATTTCTTATTGTATAGACATATACGTTCAGAGTGCGCTTTTGTTACAAACTGGATTAGAATTGTTGACGCAGGTTGAAATTAAAGGACGTTGGGCATTCAACCTAGACCTGTTTTTTTCACCCCATTTATGCTCAGTGAATAAGCTCTGAATCTGAATTGGTTGGTACGGATGCTACATCAGTTCAGAGTGAGTAGTCTGAGGCTGATGCACTTGTATTGGATATGGTAGGCGTTAATTGTTTCTGCCGATGAGGTACTGGCACATGAGGTGTATCGTGGCATGTGGTTTGATTTACTTGCGGCCAGTCTGGAAGTTTGATGAACTTTGACAGAATGACGTTTCCCATGTGGAAAGACTGCTTGTGTGAAGTGGGCTGAAGCATGATGACACTACAGAGGTCATGGAGATGTCCTTATAAGAAAGTGGTGTCAACATGTTTGATTTATAAAGATCAAAGCTATTGAAAGAGAAACTATCTACGCCCTGTTTTTACAGTGAGCATTTGCCAGCATTTATACCCAGTTTTTCGCCGTTATCTATAATTATAATCCAATTAAATATACTTCTGTTTCACAAAACTAAAAAGACCATGCCCTGTCCAAATTACAGACCAGATCAGTAGCAGATAACTCTATTGTTATACTTTAATACAATACAGAACCTGGCGTTAACGTCTGCAAGTCAAGTCCATGCAGAAACGGAGGAACATGTGTATCGCGCGGAGTTCTCTACGATTGTACCTGCGTTGCTGGTTTTACCGGAAGCCAATGTGAAACAAGTAAGTTTTACCCGGATTTTGGGCTGGGCTCTGCATGCACTAGATCTCCTAAACTTATATCACAGTTGTATATTGGGCAGACTCCAGGACAGCCTAATTACACATATAAATACAACATAAGATCTTGACATTGATAACAGTATCAATTTAATTTTTACAGGGAAACGTTACATTGTTTTGATTTTTCTTTGACCTTGGACATTATGGTACATATGTTGGAGAGTGGTAGGGACGTTTGAATTCAAGTGTTAATTTTCTCCAGTTGTATTTCTTTTGGCGTACATTTTTAAACATTTACGGAATAACAACGACTTTATTTTGAATGAAACTAACATTGTTTTAAGTTAGCAACCTTTTTAAATGTAACAGAAACTAAAAGCTCTGAAAGCGTGTGTGAGGTAATTCCAATACCAATACAAATACTGTTTTAGATCTGATACTATAAACATGGTTTGTATGCTTTGATGTTAGAAAGTCTTAATCAGCACGTACACAAAATAAATCATTTTAACACAAGCAATGTACATACTTAAATCATCAGGACATAACCAAAATTAATTTAAGCATATTATATTCTGGTGTTTACATTTTAACAACAGATTAATCGTCGGTAGAATACAGTTTCAGTACTGTGTCCTGCGACCCTTCCTGATGACTCGAATCCTCGATTGTCTGGCCTTGAACTTCATCCAGCGTTCACAGTATCCATCTGGCCTGTATATGTTACTCTGTTGTAACAGTGATACCATCAATAAAGCTTCTGTTGGATGGCATCCTGATTGCCGAAACTGTGTTGGTCCTCTTGTCTTACTTTCCACATCTTTCAGGATGAGGGTCATGCCCATTACAAACTATAAAAACTACACAAACTACGCCGAAGGCCTGCAGAGCTTATGGGATGGCGAGTTGTGCGTCGTCTGTCGTCCGTCCTTCCGTCCGTCAACTTTTGCCTCGTTAACACGATAGCGCCTTCATTTTTCATTCGATCTTTAACCACAGAGTGTGGTATCATCATCCCCCCATCATAATATACATAGACACATGTACATTATGATGGGGGATGGAGGATGAAACCACACCCTGTGACTTTAATAGAGTGTTGGTATCAATAAAAACTCAAACGAGTTTGAACACCGGTTTCCGCTCAATAACTTTTGTTAGGAAAGTCAAGGTCACTGTTGCAAAAAATAGAAAAAATGGTTTCTGCTCAATAACTTTTGTTAGGAGTGAGGTATTGCAACGAAACTTGCAAGGTATGTAGCTTATATGGAAAGTAGGGTTGAGAATGCGTTTGGGGCCACTGGGGTCACGGTCATTGATGCTTAAAATAGAAAAACGGTTTCCGCTCAGTAACTTTTGTTAGGAGTGATGTATTGTGACGAAACTTGCTGGGTAGATTGCTTATATGAAAAGGAAAGAAATATAAAAAAAAAAGATTGGACTGGGAAAGTAGCATTCAAGGAGGACAGTCAACCACAAAACACAAAAACAAACACGCATCTAACATCATGCGGAAAATTTCGAGAGATTGTGACCTACTTTCAATGAAATATAGGTCAAGTGCGGTCAATGCTACGACATGCATCCCCACTGTTAATGCCATTAATTATATATATTTTGGGATTGACATCGGTGCTGGTAAAATAAAAAAATCTAGACCTTTATAATAGGGCTCGACATGTAGTGTGTGGCTTTCGAGTTTAGAAGAACTACTGATGGGCAATTTATGGCGAAAACCTGAGATATAAGTGCCATTTTAGCCAGTAGAGCATCCACAGGCCTCTTGGGCCTCTTGTTTGTGTTTGTGTGCATGGCAAATGTTTAAATTTAACACAGATATATAGTATCTCACATCTGTGTCAGATACATGCACATTGCTGTTAGAGCGGGTAAACATCTTTCAACCAGGTGGTGGTTGCTCTAATATATGAATCCATAGGAAAGTTAAAACTGTTCTGTATATATAAAATGATTGCAGCATACTTTAAACAGCGTCTTATACCTTTTCAGATATAAATGAATGCAGCTCAAGTCCCTGTGCTAATGGGGGAACCTGTACCGATAGCATCAATGGCTTCAGCTGTAAATGTGCACCTGGCTACAGCGGATTAACATGCACTTTGAGTAAGAATATATTGTTTTTTAAACATGACTGTTGCAATGGCCTTTGTAGAGCGGACATATCCGGCAATATTTTTGGTATAATATAATTAAATATAAGGAGCATTTGTCGGTATTTTGTGGTGTTGTCGGGCTAGTAGAACCTCTGCCTCGCAAGCAGGACGTCGTGGGCTCAATCCCCGTCCGCTTCACACCGCTTTGCCTCATTTAATTTACTAAACTAAGTTAAGGAGTATGTTCACTTTTGCGGAATCCCATTGAAAACGCATAAACAAAAGAAAAAAATTAAAACTCAAATAATCCTGAATAATTTTATATGTAACTTGCAGTTTAATTTTTTTACATTTTTATCTAGACTGCGCTATACTTGAATATTAATAAATACTTGATAAAAGTGTGTATTGACCCATAAGCTTATGTCATACTCAAGGTCATGTGTGTATTGACTAATTCACATATTTATCAAGTATTCTAATTCAAGGTTAGCACTGCTTAGAAAAATGTGCAAACATATTATAATGAAAGTGTCATGAACAAATATTCAAAATAACATATAAAGTACTTTTACGGCAACTTCTCAGATTACGACTATTATGATTAAAATAAATTCTTGAAAAAATCTGTCCTGTATTTTATTCCTTTCAGGGACTATGCATCTTATGCCATTCTCATACACCGACATTATTCCAATATTGAATAAATATAACTTTTAAGCACTACACTGACAATCAAAGCCTTTATTAAATGTTGAATACAATCCAAGAAGTGACAATATTTTATTATAATTCATACGCGCTCGGGCCATAGTCACCCTGTTATTGTCACCGGAACATAAACACTCAAAAGGTTTCACCGCACATATTGATGTTTATAGGATGGATATTTACCAGATAGATATTTATTACAGAAATATGTAAATTAACACAAAGTCCTCTAACAATCTAGGAAGCATTCATAGTCGTAAGTATATTACAAAGATGACAGTGTATACATGAGTAGGAAAACAAAAAGTCTAACAAGCCACAAAGCAAGTTCTCAATAACAGGAGCCAGAGCAACAAGAGAAATAAAACACATTAAGAGAACGACATGAGATTGGCGACCAACATCAAAATGTATGAAAGTGATCATGACCAATGGTCTATACATAAATATGACTTTTTTAAATCACGTCCCGATATAAGTCAGGTTCTGAAATTTCTTGTCACAGACGAGTTTTGAAATATACATTAAGACAATCTAAATTGCAGATATAAATGAATGCGCGTCAAATCCTTGTGTTCATGGAAATTGTATAGACCTGATAAATAGCGATATAATCGACTATTCTACCTTTCAGATATAAATGAATGCAGCTCAAATCCTTGCATTAATGGAGGAACCTGCACAGATGGGATCAACGGCTACACTTGCAAGTGTGCACCTGGCTATAGTGGGATAACGTGTTCTACAAGTGAGTTGCAGTTATTATTCATTTTTTCAAACTGTATCAAGTCACAGCATATCATTCATTTTCCTGGAACATATAAATCGAAACAACATAATTATTCTGACAGCAAATACCAACCTTTATTATATACTTTCTAGGGAAATAGTGGATTTTATGATTAAAATAAAACCTTATATTTTCATAAAATATAATATATTTTCACTCAAAATTACGTCATACAACTGTTGACGTTGTTTACGTTGTTGACGTCATTGTTTTGGCGCATTATATTTTTTCTGCATACATTTCCAGGTTGTGAGTATATAATAAATAGAATATTTGTTGGTTTGTCATGAATATAGGATTTATTTTCATCTTGAAGTGAGAAAACTCAAATATTTTCATGAGTGCTTTAATTTTAGTTTTCTAACTTCTCGATGAAAATATATACAAACAAATATTCTCCATGTGTTCAAAAATATGGATGACCTTTAGTTATTATGGTATGGCGGTATGAATAATTGTCAATAAGAACGTACGTACGGGAATACTGGAATATAACACTATTCAAGTATATTTATATCGATATAATCGACTATTCTACCTTTCAGATATAAATGAATGCAGCTCAAATCCTTGCATTAATGGAGGAACTTGCACAGACGGGATCAACGGCTACACTTGCAAGTGTGCACCTGGCTATAGTGGGATAACGTGTTCTACAAGTAAGTTGCAGTTATTATTCATTTTTCCAAACTGTATCAAGTCACAGCATATCATTCATTTTCCTGGAACATATAAATTGAAACAACAGAATTATTCTGACAGCAATTACCAACCTTTATTATATACTTTCCAGTGAAATAGTGGATTTTATGATTAAAATAAAACCTTATATTTTCATAAAATATAATATATTTTCACTCAAAATGATGTCATACAACTGTTGACGTTGTTTACGTTGTTGACGTCATTGTTTTGGCGCATTATATTTTTTCTGCATAAATTTCCAGGTTGTGAGTATATAATACAATAGAATATTTGTTGGTTTGTCATGAATATCGGATTTATTTTCATCTTGAAGTGAGAAAACTCAAATATTTTCATGAGTGCTTTAACTTTAGTTTTCTCACTTCTCGATGAAAATAAATACAAAATCCTCCATATTTTCAAACATATGGATGACCTTTAGTTATTATGGTATGGTGGTATGAATAATTGTCAATAAGAACGTACGTACTGGAATACTGGAATATAACACTATTCAATTACATTTGTATCGATATAATCGACTATTCTACCTTTCAGATATAAATGAATGCAGCTCAAATCCTTGCATTAATGGAGGAACCTGCACAGATGGGATCAACGGCTACACTTGCAAGTGTGCACCTGGCTATAGTGGAATAACGTGTTCTACAAGTAAGTTGCAGTTATTATTCATTTTTCATTTTTCCAAACTGTATCAAGTCACAGCATATCATTCATTTTCCTGGAACATATAAATTGAAACAACAGAATTATTCTGACAGCAAATACCAACCTTTATTATATACTTTCCAGTGAAATAGTGGATTTTATGATTAAAATAAAACCTTATATTTTCATAAAATATAATATATTTTCACTCAAAATGATGTCATACAACTGTTGACGTTGTTTACGTTGTTGACGTCATTGTTTTGGCGCATTATATTTTTTCTGCATAAATTTCCAGGTTGCGAGTATATAATAAATAGAATATTTGTTGGTTTGTCATGAGTATAGGATTTATTTTCATCTTGAAGTGAGAAAACTCAAATATTTTCATGAGTGCTTTAACTTTAGTTTTCTCACTTCTCGATGAAAATATATACAAACAAATATTCACCATGTGTTCAAAAATATGGATGACCTTTAGTTATTATGGTATGGCGGTATGAATAATTGTCAATAAGAACGTACGTACGGGAATACTGGAATATAAATCTATTCAAGTATATTTATATCGATATAATCGACTATTCTACCTTTCAGATATAAATGAATGCATCTCAAATCCTTGCATTAATGGAGGAACTTGCACAGACGGGATCAACGGCTACACTTGCAAGTGTGCACCTGGCTATAGTGGGATAACGTGTTCTACAAGTAAGTTGCAGTTATTATTCATTTTTCCAAACTGTATCAAGTCACAGCATATCATTCATTTTCCTGGAACATATAAATTGAAACAACAGAATTATTCTGACAGCAATTACCAACCTTTATTATATACTTTCCAGTGAAATAGTGGATTTTATGATTAAAATAAAACCTTATATTTTCATAAAATATATTTTCACTCAAAATGACGTCATACAACTGTTGACGTTGTTTACGTTGTTGACGTCACTGTTTTGGCGTATTATATTTTTTCTGCATAAGTTTCCAGGTTGTGAGTATATAATAAATAGTATATTTGTTGGTTTGTCATGAATATAGGATTTATTTTCATCTTGAAGTGAGAAAACTCAAATATTTTCATGAGTGCTTTAATTTTAGTTTTCTCACTTCTCGATGAAAATATATACAAACAAATATTCTCCATGTGTTCAAAAATATGGATGACCTTTAGTTATTATGGTATGGCGGTATGAATAATTGTCAATAAGAACGTACGTACGGGAATACTGGAATATAACACTATTCAAGTATATTTATATCGATATAATCGACTATTCTACCTTTCAGATATAAATGAATGCAGCTCAAATCCTTGCATTAATGGAGGAACTTGCACAGACGGGATCAACGGCTACACTTGCAAGTGTGCACCTGGCTATAGTGGGATAACGTGTTCTACAAGTGAGTTGCAGTTATTATTCATTTTTCCAAACTGTATCAAGTCACAGCATATCATTCATTTTCCTGGAACATATAAATTGAAACAACAGAATTATTCTGACAGCAAATACCAACCTTTATTATATACTTTCCAGTGAAATAGTGGATTTTATGATTAAAATAAAACCTTATATTTTCATAAAATATAATATATTTTCACTCAAAATGACGTCATACAACTGTTGACGTTGTTTACGTTGTTGACGTCATTGTTTTGGCGCATTATATTTTTTCTGCATAAATTTCCAGGTTGCGAGTATATAATAAATAGAATATTTGTTAGTTTGTCATAAATATAGGATTTATTTTCATCTTGAAGTGAGAAAACTCAAATATTTTCATGAGTGCTTTAACTTTAGTTTTCTCACTTTTCGATGAAAATTATCCTCCATGTGTTCAAAAATATGGATGACCTTTAGTTATTATGGTATGGTGGTATGAATAATTGTCAATAAGAACGGACGTACTGGAATACTGGAATATAACACTATTCAAGTACATTTGTATCGATATAATCACACAGATGGGATCAACGGCTACACTTGCAAGTGTGCACCTGGCTATAGTGGGATAACGTGTTCTACAAGTAAGTTGCAGTTATTATTCATTTTTCCAAACTGTATCAAGTCACATCATATCATTCATTTTCCTGGAACATATAAATTGAAACAACAGAATTATTCTGACAGCAATTACCAACCTTTACTATATACTTTCCAGTGAAATAGTGGATTTTATGATTAAAATAAAACCTTATATTTTCATAAAATATAATATATTTTCACTCAAAATGATGTCATACAACTGTTGACGTTGTTTACGTTGTTGAGGTCATTGTTTTGGCGCATTATATTTTTTCTGCATAAATTTCCAGGTTGTGAGTATATAATAAATAGAATATTTGTTGGTTTGTCATGAATATAGGATTTATTTTCATCTTGAAGTGAGAAAACTCAAATATTTTCATGAGTGTTTTAACTTTAGTTTTCTCACTTCTCGATGAAAATATATACAAACAAATATTCTCCATGTGTTCAAAAATATGGATGACCTTTAGTTGTTATGGTATGGCGGTATGAATAATTGTCAATAAGAACGTACGTACGGGAATACTGGAATATAACACTATTCAAGAATATTTATATCGATATAATCGACTATTCTACCTTTCAGATATAAATGAATGCAGCTCAAATCCTTGCATTAATGGAGGAACCTGCACAGATGGGATCAACGGCTACACTTGCAAGTGTGCACCTGGCTATAGTGGGATAACGTGTTCTGCAAGTGAGTTGCAGTTATTATTCATTTTTCCAAACTGTATCAAGTCACAGCATATCATTAATTTTCCTGGAACATATAAATTGAAACAACAGAATTATTCTGACAGCAAATACCAACCTTTATTATATACTTTCCAGTGAAATAGTGGATTTTATGATTAAAATAAAACCTTATATTTTCATAAAATATAATATATTTTCACTCAAAATGACGTCATACAACTGTTGACGTTGTTAACGTTGTTGACGTCATTGTTTTGGCGCATTATATTTTTTCTGCATAAATTTCCAGGTTGTGAGTATATAATAAATAGAATATTTGTTGGTTTGTCATGAATATAGGATTTATTTTCATCTTGAAGTGAGAAAACTCAAATGATTTCATGAGTGCTTTAACTTTAGTTTTCTCACTTCTCGATGAAAATATATACAAACAAATATTCTCCATGTGTTCAAAACTATGGATGACCTTTAGTTGTTATGGTATGGCGGTATGAATAATTGTCAATAAGAACGTACGTACGGGAATACTGGAATATAACACTATTCAAGTATATTTATATCGATATAATCGACTATTCTACCTTTCAGATATAAATGAATGCAGCTCAAATCCTTGCATTAATGGAGGAACTTGCACAGACGGGATCAACGGCTATACTTGCAAGTGTGTACCTGGCTATAGTGGGATAACGTGTTCTACAAGTAAGTTGCAGTTATTATTCATTTTTCCAAACTGTATCAAGTCACAGCATATCATTCATTTTCCTGGAACATATAAATTGAAACAACAGAATTATTCTGACAGCAAATACCAACCTTTGTTATATACTTTCCAGTGAAATAGTGGATTTTATGATTAAAATAAAACCTTATATTTTCATAAAATATAATATATTTTCACTCAAAATGACGTCATACAACTGTTGACGTTGTTTACGTTGTTGACGTCGTTGTTTTGGCGCATTATATTTTTTCTGCATAAATTTCCAGGTAGTGAGTATATAATAAATAGACTATTTGTTGGTTTGTCATGAATATAGGATTTATTTTCATCTTGAAGTGAGAAAACTCAAATATTTTCATGAGTGCTTTAACTTTAGTTTTCTCACTTCTCGATGAAAATTATCCTCCATGTGTTCAAAAATATGGATGACCTTTAGTTATTATGGTATGGTGGTATGAATAATTGTCAATAAGAACGGACGTACTGGAATACTGGAATATAACACTATTCAAGTACATTTGTATCGATATAATCGACTATTCTACCTTTCAGATATAAATGAATGCAACTCAAATCCCTGCACTGATGGGGGAAGCTTTATATCAAACAAAAAAAGCCCACCTGCCGGCAATAAGTGTCTCGCATATGTTGCTGTCAAGACATTTTAAATTTCTATGTCGATAAATGGCCATTGTTTTGCTAAATGCAGAGTTATGTAAATTGTGTGTATGAGTTTGAATGAATTTTAATATTGACGCTGCCATCGCCGTTAGCGCCTTCGGAAAGTAATTAAAGGCATCTTCTGTAGTTTTTCATGCACAGCATTTTGGGCGACTTCTCTTCTAAAATTATAAGATGGATTGTCCTAAAAAATTACAGAAATGTTGCTCTTGATGTCTAGTTGTATTTATTGTCTTTTTTTTATTTATTTATTTTTTAAATTTTTTATTTATTTTTTTAATTTTTTTTATTGTCTTTATAAAACAAAAATAAATGCCTAGAAACCTACATAAAATAGGAAAAATATAGCATTTTGTAAAAATTCAAACAAAATTAAAAAATTTAAGCATAATGGTAGGGTTCCAAAAACCAATATTATATCTCAATATGCATGGTGACCTATACATTTAATAGCATATATTGTCTTACTATATGTTCAAATAAGTGCCTAGGAAGTTTGACCAAATTCTGTTATTAGGAACATAACAAAAAAGAAAAATATACCATTTCTATATAATTTCATTCAAAACTTGGCCTTTTAGCATAGGGATAGGGTTTCAAAAGAAATCCTAAACAAGCATGGGGACCTAATATGTTTATTGCACATTTTGTATTATATATGTTAAACTATGTGCTTAGAAAGTTTAAACAAATTCTCTTATTGGGAACATAGAAAAAAAAAGGAAATTGTATCATTATGGGCTAATTTGTGCATAAATTGTGGTAATGGTCTCAACAGATTTTGTAAAAAAATATAGGTTTTACATAAAGATGAGCTTTAAATGTTATTATATTTAAATGTTCTTTACTTTAATACAATTTTAGCAGAATTGTGACCAATGAATAAATGATTAGACTTCAACAATGTCTTATTTAGCTATTTGATGGACTTGTTCAATGATGGTGACCTACCATTATTTTTGCATTTTCTGTCTATATATATAACAGATTTACTGTACAAAAAGTTTAAAGAATATCTTTTATGCAGAAAAAACTATAGAAAATGTCTTTAATATGTCTCACAACCTTTATCGAAGGTGAGACATGGACTTTCATGATCAAATGTTCATGTCAGCGATACTTTCTTGTAACAAACTATTGATGAAGAGTAACAACTGATATTAGAAAAAGGAGCCTGACGGCATGTCGGCTATTCCATGTTTAATTGCCATCAACATTAAACATCTGTTTTTAGCTCTTCTGGCCTTTCTTATGTCATGGTCTTTTGTCCATCGTCCGTAACTTTTTGATGTCAACACTCTAGCACCCTTGTTTGAAAATCCGATCTTTAAAAAAACTTTACCAGATTATTAATATCAATGAAAGCTCGAAAAAATTCGAAAACCAGCCAGATCAGACCAGTAACACCGAAGTTATGGCCCTTGAATTATTGAAAAATGTGTTAACTTTTAGATGTCAACACTCTAGAACCTTCTTTTTTCATCAGATCTCTATCAAACGTTACTAAGTTGTTAATATCAATAAAAAGGTCGGAAGAGTTTGAAGACCAGCCAAATCTGATTAGTAACACTGGAGTTATTGCCCTTGAATTAACGCAAATTGCTGTATTTTGTCTTGTCAACACTCAAGCACCTTCATTTTTCATCCGATCTTTACCAAACTTAACCAGATTGTTATATTAATGAAAGCTCAGAAGAGTACGAAATCCAGCAAAATCGGATTAGTAACAGCAGAGTTATGGCTCTTGATTTTATGAAAAAATACATATTCTGCCTTGTTAACACTCTAGCACCTTCAACTATTATTTGATCTTTTCCAAACTTGCATAGATTGTTAATAGCAATGAAATCCTGAAAATGTTTGAAAACCAGTATGCTATACTTTGTCCTCAACACGAGAGGGCCTTCATTTTTCATCGGATCTTTTCCGAACTTTACCAGATAGTTGATATCAATGAAAGCTTAGACGTTCGAAAACCAGCCGATTTGGTTGGACCATTTACATCGGAGTAATGGCCCTTGATTTTCTGAAATATGCTGTAATTTGTCCTCGTTTACACGATAGGGCCTTCAATTTTCATCGGATCTTTTACAAACTTCGTCAGATTGTTGATACTATTGAAAGCTTAGACGAGTTCGAAAACCAGTCAGATCGGACGTAACACCGGAGTTATGGCACTTGATTATGTTAAAAATGCTGTATTTTGATTCATTAAGGCGATAGGGCCTTCATTTTTCATCGGATCTTTACCAAACTCTACCAGATTGTTTATATTAATAAAAGCTCCGACAAGTTCGAAAACTGACCAGATAGGCCCAGTAACACCGGAGTTATTCCCTTGATTTTTTTAAATTGCTATATTTTGCTTTGTTAAGACGATAGGACTTCATCTTTCATCCGATCATTACCGATCTTTTCCAGATTGATAATATTGGTGAAAGCTCGGAAAAGTTCGAAAACCAGCCAAATCGTACCAGTAACACCAGAGTTATGGCCCTTGTTGGGCTAAAAAATGTCATATTTTGCTTTGTGAACACTCTAGCACCTTCATTTGGTATTTGATATTTACCAAACTTGGCCAGATTGTTGATACTGATGAAAGCTCAGAATGTTTGAAAACAAGCAATATTTGATCAGGAACACCAAAGTTATATGCCCTTGAATTATTGAAAAATGTCATTTTTAGCTAAACTATTCGAAGAATAAGAGACCTTATGTAATCACGTCGGCGTCCCACATCAAGGTTTGCCTGTAAGCTGTGTTTAAAAGTCTATGTCAGTTACACTTCCTATCCTAGCACAACCAAATTTGGCCATGGGCTTCCGTAAAGCATTATCTTAACGCCTGCATAAGCAATTTTGGTTCCTGTAACCCATGGGCTCCCATGGTACACAAATTCTGATAGCCCATACAATGTGTCCCATTGTTAAAGAATACTGCTCAAATGAACATGAAATCTCAAAGAGTATGGATGGAGTTATCATCACAAGGCGGAAACTGTGTTATAATAAATTACTGCAAGTTTCGCAAGTTGCACGCCTGTAGAAGGGATCCTTTCTGCAGGCTTTCAAAACTCGTTTTATATAATAAACTTGTTAAAGAATACAGCTCAAATGAACATGAAATCTCAAAGAGTATGGATGGAGTTATCATCACAAGGCGGAAACTGTGTTATAATAAATTACTGCAAGTTCCGCAAGTTGCACACCTGTAGAGGGGATCCTTTTAGCAGGCTGTCAAAACTCGTTTTATATACTAAAGTTGTGCCTCGAATCCCTCAATAACCATACCAAACTAGAACTACAGGTTGTTTTTTAGTAAAAACAGATGTCTCCCCCACTAGTGAAAGGGCCATATTTCTGCTGAAAATCATTATTTTACTGGAACACGATGATGACATGCTAGGCTTTGTAATGATCATCTCTACCAAGTTTCGTTGAAATCCAGTTTGGGGATCAGGTGAACTAGCCGGGACAAAGATTGTGTATCAAAACCTTCAAAGGGCCATAACTCTGCCAAAAGTTATTCAACCGGAACATGACAATGATATACGCAACTTGGATGAGGAGAACTAGTCCGGACAAAGTGTTTTTATTAAAACCTTTAAAGAGTCACAACTCCAATACAAATAATTCAACCGGAACACAACAACAATAAGCACAACTTAACTTGGAACTGATCATTCCTGTCAAGTTTCATTAAAATCCAGCAAGGAGTTCTCGAAAACTAGTCCGGATACAGTTTGTGTATAAAGGAACATAACTCTGTCATAAATAATTCAACAGGAACACAGCGATGGTATGTGCAAATAGGCTTTGTACTGATCCACCCTGTCAAGTTCGTTGAAATCCGGCCAGGGGTTCAGGAGAACTAGTCTGAACAAAGTCAGTTGATTAAAACCGTTGAAGAGCCATAACTCTGCCAAAAATCATTCAACTGGAACACGGCGATGATATGCACAACTAGGCCTGGTACTAATGATCCCTAAAAAGTGTTGTTGAAATCTGGCCAGGAGTTCAAAAGAGACTAATCTGGACAAAGTGTGTACTAAAACCTTTATAGGGCCATAACTTCACCAAAAATCATTCAACTGGATTACGGCGAAGATATGCACAAATAGGCTGATCAACATTGACAAGTTTCGCTGAAATCCGGCCAGAGGTTCAGGTGAACTAGTCAAGACAAAGTTTGTGCATTGAAACCTTCAAATGGCCTCCACCAAAAATCTCTGAGCCGGAACCGTTTGTGTACTAAAACCTTTAAAGGGCCATAACTCTGCCAAAATCATTCAACCGGAGCATGGTGACGATATGGATAACAAGGCTTGATACTGATCATCCCTGCAAACTTTCGTTGAAATCTGGCCAAATGAAGGCCCTATCTTTTTAACGAGGCAACATACAACATAAGTCATATAAGTCGTTGCTTTTGTTCTAGAGCAGCTGCAGCTGTGAGAATCATAGCTCTTATGGTTTCCTATTCTGTACCTCAGTACCGTGGAGCCGGAAGAGCTATGATTCTCACAACAAGAGCAGTTGTCTCCAAACATGCAACCTAAATAATCAATCAGATACTACATGTATATAATTATATGATGTATACTTTTTGGGTTAGTAGGATACTTTAACCGACTAATTAAGTGACATACCTTTCCACCTAATCTTAAATCTTCTGCCAAGTTTGCACAAAAGGCAGCCGGAACCGGTTTTCTCCATTACACATGCGCACTGTGGTGATGCCATCGCTGGAAATAACCATCCGCAGTCCTTCCGCCATTGCAAGATGACCGTCTAAATACCGACAGTCGATTCAAATATTCACAATTACTAAAATACTCGAAATTTAAAACCGAACTGTTTTGGAGTTCTACTTAATGAACTTTATCGTAGCAATGTATACGAGATAAACAAACACCCAAAACAACCGGAATAATCTATTTAGGTCACCTATATTATGGATAAATAAATCAACATGTATTACAGTATATGGTCTGCCTGTATACCTGCGATTGTATATGATATGTCTGTATTTATTGCATACGAATGCACTGAGTTAGGATGCACATTGTTTTATTCCTGACGCACGATATGCTAGTGGGAAATGTCAACATTTCTGCATGAACTCGCTCCACTGTAAGTCTGTTTATGACATGAGCATTTCCACTAAGCTCTATAATATATTTGTTCAACAACAAATCAATGCTACGAATTTAAACTTATTTATTAGATTTTCATAAATAGTTGTTCATTGAATATTGAAACGTCACTGCGAGTTAAATTAACAATTGCAAGTGAGAAATCTCTTAAATATTTTGAGTTTGTTCACTTCCAAGATTAAGTAAATACAGTATTTACGACTAATGAACACATTTTCCTATTGTCATACATACTGTAATTGTTCACTGCAGTGAAACATAATAACAATATATAGAGGATCTTACATGAGTACTCATTCATTATTGAATTTATTAAGCGAGTTGGCAAAATGATATAATGTGAGGGTTGCCGAGCATTATATCATTTTTGCTAACGAGTTTAATAAATTCAATTATGAATGAGAACGAATGTTTGATTCTATTCATCACATAATTCACATATCGACTTTTATTGCATTTTGCCTGTCGCTTTAACACGCAAAACCGACATAAACCATAGAAATTGGATCATAGTCATTATTGATTTTTTTGAAAGCGCATACTAGGCTTATTTGCATACTATATAACTAGTGGTATATCGAAAAAATAGAATGGTGTTATTCCCCTCCCACAACGTAAGTTATGTGAAAAAGGTTGTATGTCAATCAACAGATAATCCACTATTTCACTGATATGACTGTATATACCAACAGGACGTCATATTGCACATTAAACACTTGTTTTAACCGATCACAATTTAGAGAAGTCCATTTTCTTTCCATACCTGTCTTCTTTATTCATGGCGTGAACAATCTTTCTGTCAAGGCCATTACGTCCAAATGCTGCATTTATCAACGTTTTACCAATGTCCGCCATCTTGGATTCTTCAACCACTGCATCGACCATACCGAGGATGAGTGCATGATCTGCAGTGAGACGCTTTGCAAATAAAAAAACATCTCTCTGAACATGACCTGGTGGTATTTTGGCCCTACAAAATAAAGATGTGTAATTTATAAGACAATAACCGTGCTATCAAGTCAAGAATTTCAACTATTAAATGTTATGTCTTATTCGTCCACGGGAATATTATTCAAAGTAACTATCCCGCCAACAATAACAAAATTTTACAACATATTTACATCGTTTCTAAACCTACTCACGACGTGGGATATATTACATATTTTGAGAATACAAACTCAATAGGCACACTATAAACGGCTTTAACCAGCCAGGCCAAACCGCACAACTGAAGCGTTGAATTAGGAGTTACCTACTCCTAATTAATTTTAAGCATATTCAATCACGGGTATTTTAAGAACCGGTAACAATTCTATATTTTAATCGGCACATGTACATTGTTATATGACCTGGACACCTGGACAGCGTTTTGTAGAGTAATTTTGCCGTTATTTGGCGGGTTAGTTTCTTTAATTCATAAAGCAAGGAAATCAAATACATAGATCATAGCCTGTAGTATGTACAAGCATACAATACATTGAATAATGAATGCCATGTTTTTACTGACTTGAAGATAACAAATACTCAACTGTGTGCATGTGTTAAATATTAAAGTCTGAACCCAGAATAACTGCAATGTTTAGAAGCGGGTCACCAAACCTCAAACCAGTCTATATTTCCGGCCAACACAGCCATCCTCTAGCAGGCTGCATAACCCGTTATTCGCACGCCAGAGCCAGAAACGCACCGGCACCAAAGGCATGACCTGCAACGAACGTGCTAAACATGTAACTTTGACATTTTCAATACAAGAACTTTCAATTAGGTACATTTGTCTTTGTGAACTGCTGTACCCAGGGTTCATAAAGTGAAGTTATTCGCGGCAGTTTTTCGCTGTCACAGCAATGACTTAGTGTGTAGTTAATAAGAATTTTGACATTTTCAATACAAGAACTTTCAATTATGTACATTTGTCGTTGTGAACTGCTGTACCCAGGGTTCATAAAGTACATCTATATGTTTTAATTAACTACACATTTTATCTAATTTCTATTTTGTTGAATCCGTGGCCAATATATTCCAATAAACATAAACTGTAAACATCGCCTTGTATTGTTCTAAAGCCATCTTTAATAACATGCATTGCAAGCGGGCAAAAAAAAAAAAATCTCCCCCCCCCCACCCACCCACAGACCCGCACCACCCATCCTGAGGCCCCCGGGCAGACATTCGAGTTCGAAATAACAAAAACGTTTGATATGTTGTTTATCTTGTATAGACGATTACATACACCAAGTTATGTGCAAAATATAACTTGGTCGAAATAACAAAAACGTTTGATATATTGTTTATCTTTTATAGACGATTACATACACCAAGTTATGTGCAAACATATGGAAAAATGACTGTGTAATTGAATTTTTAGTGTATTTGACCTTTTGACCCCCACTGAGAGCCCCAGGTTCGGAGCCAAAAATAATGTTGCTCTTGCACGCCGTCATCATATGGTGAAGTTATACCCTATGTTTGGTTGAATTTCGTTCAGCGGTTTAGGAGGAGATGCGGTAACGGACGGACAGCCGGACGGACAGAACGGACAATCGGAGGCGATTTTAATATACCCTGTTTTTTCCAAAAACGTGGGTATAATTATCCTCATCAGATTCAGATTCGGACTCATCTCTAAATCGTTTAAAACGGATATCCGACAGACAAATGCCAGGAATACGTGAAGAGTATAAGCATATAAAACTAACGCATCAGACCCCCATACCACCCAGCGGACATAACCCCTTGTCTCAAAAGACAAAGGGCCGCACTTATGCTCCGCTTTAAGTGGCACGAGTATAGCCATATAACGTTTAGAAATACATGATTAGCCCTAGCGCCACCGCCATAAAGGATCCTTTCTATATGTTTAAAGTGGACAAAATAAAAGGGAGTAAGATATTAAACGACAGAAAGTGAGAGAGATGTGAATTAAGCAATAAGCTAGGATCCCATATAGCACTTTCCGGAAAGTGTTGTTATCTGCCCCTGATTTTTCGCTCTTTAGCTCAAGAAGTTTACTTCCGGGTAGTAAATTGGCTGGAAAACGTTGCATGGACACTATTTTCCCGTCAATAATCTTTTGTCCATGATTTTTACATACAAACAGTATCTTTGGCTTGACGGCATCGTTTAAAACAATAAATCTATGAGCGCGAAATATCGATTTTCCCTTGTTTGTTTACCGTTGTTCCCAGGATACTGAAGGGGTATAAAAACCACTTCCGAACCCCCGCACCTCCGAACCCCGAACCCTTTACGGAAATTAAAAATACGTATAACTGACAATAAACGAATCATACCGTTATTATTTTAACTGGTATGCATGTATTTAATGTACATATATATATGGTTAGTATTTGATTGCCTTAATTAAAGTATTTGTAGCAAAATTGCTATTTTATTCATCGCTAAGGGTATAAAACCCACTTCCGAACCCTAAATCTCCGAACCCCTAGTTTTTGAACGATACGAGGGTTCAACGCGTTAATTATGTAAAGTTTAGCATTCATAAACTAACTAACCTCATTATAAATGTAATTTCCAGTCTTGGTTTCTTTTATTAATGAAGATACAGCCATTTGTTTACCTTTTTTTACGATACCGAACCCTAATCTAAAAATTATTACGGTGTCATTCGAACAACACGTGCTGTGAAAATCGCATATTTCAATTGTTTTATCTATGATTATCAATTCGGAAAACACATACCATAACCCATTTTTTTTCTTATTGTTAATTTTGTTGGTAAAAATATCAAAACTACATCCAGTGTTGTACAATTCTATGTATACTGTATATATATTTTATTAAAATCTATAAATTATTAAGATTCTTTACATGTGTTCCGTGTTACATTTTTCAATCATTAATTTAAGAACAACAGAAATTGTTTTTGCATATTACAGGATCACATAACAGTAACAGTTGCTTTTATTGCACCAGTAATACATTTAAATAAGGATTCTGGTGTGAATGAAGTTCGTTTAAAATACATACCAAAAATTCTTTTTGGGTTGTCACATATAATCCGCAGCACCATATAAAACAGAAATGGAAAAAAAGACAGTAATGCTGACATAGAAGACATTAGACATTTTTTTTTTTTTTTTTTTTAAGGCTTTTAACTTAACAAAAATGTCTGTTTATAAGAGAAGATGCTTTTAAATAAAGTTTACAATCAAGGGTATTAGAAATAGAAATAATTATTTGAATTAAAATAATACAATATAAAAACAACGAAAACAATGGAAACAATGACTATAAATGATTACAAAAATGACTTACTTGGTGTCTGAAAACAGCATCCCCCATGAGAGATGACATGTTTTCCACTTTGGCACCAGATCTGAAGAGCACGGAGGAATCTCTCGCCTCTCCTTTCAGGTACCGGAAATTGGAATCTCCTACATACAGAGCCATATCGATGTGTATATCAATATTAATATTCAATAAATGACAACTTAGCAAAGTTTCATTCGACATTTATACCAAAGAATGACCGTGCTTACCTGAGTTTTTGTTTGTTTGTTTTTCGGCTTTATCCTGTGACTGATTTTGGTTCACCAATTAGTGTAGATTTTGGTTCACCAATTAGTGTAGTCAAGTAATATATACCTGTTTGTTTGTGTCACGGCTTTATGATATGATTAGATGTGATTTTAGCTCACCAATCAATGATTCCCAATCAATGACTGATTAATTAGTTTGTGTTTTCCGAATTGATAAGCATAGATAAAACAATTGAAACATGCGATTTTCACAGCACGTGTTATTCGAATGACACCGTAATTATTTTTAGATTAGGGTTCGGTATCGTAAAAAAAGGTAAACAAATGACTGTATCTTCATTAATAAAAGAAACCAAGACTGGAAATTACATTTATAATGAGGTTAGTTAGTTTATGAATGCTAAACTTTACATAATTAACGCGTTGAACCCTCGTATCGTTCAAAAACTAGGGGTTCGGAGATTTAGGGTTCGGAAGTGGTTTTTATACCCTTAGCGATGAATAAAATAGCAATTTTGCTACAAATACTTTAATTAAGGCAATCAAATACTAACCATATATATATGTACATTAAATACATGCATACCAGTTAAAATTATAACGGTATGATTCGTTTATTGTCAGTTATACGTATTTTTAATTTCTGTAAAGGGTTCGGGGTTCGGAGGTGCGGGGGTTCGGAAGTGGTTTTTATACCCCTTCCAGGATACTACCCGGAAGTAAACTTCTTGAGCTAAAGAGCGAAAAATCAGGGGCAGATAACAACACTTTCCGGAAAGTGCTATAGTGGCGTGACAAACCGATTGATCAGATCTGACTGCCCGTCTAGTTGAAGTCCGGACCGAAGTGGTGTGTTGTTACGCGGAGATAGCTACCAGATCGCTACGTCACTCAACCACCAGGATTCCCTTCTCCAACGACATGGGTCGCCGCCCACGGTCAACAGGTGGGTTACTTTTCGGGGGGCACTACCCCTGTGCTAAGTAACGAGCAGTCGGTTTATTCTTATCACCCCATCACCGACTGGGGGGGGCTTACTAAAATAAGTGTTATGTTTCATACTGGACCGGAATCTTTCAAATGTAACAAGGTTTTGTGTTGAAGTATCAATATGTTCTTTATATGTCAAAATAACAACGTGATATTTTGTATCTGTAGATCAAATAAATCTTCCTACGTAATTTGGTTATTTGTCTTAATTTCAATCCGGATATTTATATCTTTACATATCACTTATGCTGATTTATTACGTATCATTATCGTTCGCTATTGGGCTATATCGTGTAGCGAAATTGGTTTATTTTTCATTTATAAACGGGTTTGTTATATAGTCAACATTCATTTATAGTCATGTACGAGCCACGAAAAGCTACACGCTTTCGATACAGCTATAGTCCATACTGTACTGCCAGTGGTGGGGCGAAAACTAAGATGTTTTGAAATTTGTCTTTATAAATTGTTAAATTGAAAATGAAATTATCTATTAAAGAATTAAAATTATAACAAAAATAAGCAGAAAAGAAGAAAATCACTTACAACTTTAAACTGATAACTATAAACAATAAATAGTATACGCCTATAAGTCTCGAACCAGCGGCTATCAATGTTACCCGTTTTCAAAACTTCGTCGCTAGCCACTGCGCCATTGCGACGTATGAATAACGACGAAACATTACACCTACATGTATATAATCTTTCCAAAAAATGCCAAAAAATAGTCATGTGTGCATTTTTACCCGATTCACCGATTCTTTGCATTCCAAATGAAATCGTCCAAACTTCACGGCTCATTGTGTTTAATCGTATTATAGGTACTTGTATTCAAGGACATCATATTAAATGTGATAATGCATTAAGATAAAACGTGAAGTGTGTCACAGATGTGGGACGAGTTTTTAATTCAGACAATTAGATGCGACATTCCACAAACGGTTTAGAACGCTCTAGCTTTTTCATATTGCTACTCATATTATTGCCTGCGCAGCAATTCATTAAGTTCAAGAAGATATGAACATTGCAAACTAATGCCACATTTGTCTAGATTTCTGAATGGGGTTTAACGGCCCTCCACATTCATATGGGATAGTCGCCCTAAGAGAGAGGGAAAGGATTCAAAAACAATACAAGCTGGATTTTTCTGCTCTTATATCGAAGAGATTACGGGCATAATAATTATTTTACGCTGTCGAATGATATACAATGGAAACGCACGGTTAACGTCCTCATCCGATGGACGAAGGAAGCAATGCGAGATCGCTTTAGGTCACAAATGACATGACCCCAGGGAGGATTGAAACCCACGACACCTCAGTCACGAGTCCGGACCTTTTGAATATAGGACACTACAGCCAGAAGAGTAATATTAATAATAGTTTACGTGTACTTAATCATGTTACAAGCAGACGTTCACCAGTCGCATCGATCCGGAGGAAGACAGTTCAGAACACTGATTATTTACTGATGTTAATTTAGGTTATACTATTAACAATGTTATTGTCACCGAATCATAATATCCTGAACATGATTACGCAGATGCAGTATATATGTATCTTGATGTGTTTAAATAATGTATTAAGTTATGCAAATATGGACATTAGGTACTGTTTATTGTATTCATTGAATTATATGTATTTACATCCGACTAAGTGATCGTGAAGGGGCACAGAAAATCTAAGTAAAAAAGGCTCTTAGTTCTCCTAAAACTTGCTGGATCAAACAATGTTTCCTCGAGCACATTTGAACATCATTCTGAAGAGGTTTACATACTTTCGAGCCAATCCCTTGAGAACTGTGAGAGAAGTAGCGGCGACGAACGTTCCCATTTGATAAATTTAATTCATAGACAATATATTTCGAAAAAGGCCCACAACTTGAATAAAAATCTCGTTCAATACTTCTTTTAAAAAACTGCCAAAAAATCACAAAAAAACAACAACACTCACACCAGACATTTAAACCTACTGCTGACAAATAACTTCTATTTAAGATTTTTTTTATAATAATAATAGCAACAAGACGCCCAAGAGGGACTGTCTACGGGCTAACAATACAATGTTGGTATAAGGGGCCATAACTCCGGAAGATGATGATGATATGCGCAAGTAGGCTTGGCAAGAGGTTATGGAGAACTAGTCTGTGCAAAGTGTGTGTATTAAAACCTTTAATGGGCCATACTCTGCCAAAATTCATTTAACCGGAACATGGCATGAAATGCACAAATAGGCTTGATACTGATCATCCTTGCCAACTTTCGCTGAAATCCGGCCATGGATTCAGGAGAAATAGTCTGGACAAAATCTGATAATTAAAACCGTTAAAGGGTCACAAGTGCGCCAAAAAGCATTCAACCAGAAAATGGCGATGATATGCGCAACTAGACTTGGTACGCATCATCCCTGCCAACATTCGCTGAAATTCGACCAGGAGTCTAGAAGAGACTAGTCTGGACAACTTTTGTGTATTAACATGTTTAAAGGGCCATAACTGCGCCAAATATCATTCAACTGGAACTAGTCCTGACAACATTTGTGTATTAAAATCATTTAAGGGCGTTAACTCCACCAAAATCATTCAACCGGAACACGGTGACAATTTGTACAACTAGCATTAGTACTGATCATCCCTGCAAAGTTTTGTTGAAATCCGGTAAAATGAAGGCCCAATCGTCTGAACGAGGAGAAATACAGCATTTTTTAAATAAATAAAGGGCCATAACTCTGGTGTTACTCAACCGAATTGATTGTTTTACGAATTTTACAAGCTTTCATTGACAGTAACAATCTGGTAAAATTTGGTAAAGATCGGATGAAAAATGAAAAATCGCCATCCCATAACTGCAACAAACTTCAAAACAGCCCCAGGTGGGATTTGAACCACAGGTTCCCAATATAGCATATTGCATATTTAACAAAATCAAGGACTATAACTCCGGTGCTAATCGTCGACTAGTTGTTTTCGAACTTACTCGAGCTTTCATTGATATTAACAATTTGGCAACATTTAGTAAAGATTAAAAAATAAATGAAGTGGCTAGAGTGTTCACAAGACAGAATATGGTATTTTGCAGCAAAACAAGGGCATAACTCCGATGTTACTGGTCCGATCTGGTTGGTTTTCAAACTTGCCGGAGTTTTCATTGTATCAAATATCTGGCTAAGTTTGGTAAAGATCAAATGAAAAATGAAAGCCGTATTGTGTTCACGAGGCAACATATAGCATATTAAAAAAAATCAAGGGCCATAACTCCGGTGTTACTGGTCCGATCGGGCTGATTTTCGAATTCATCCAAGCTTTCATTGTTATCAACAATATGCTCAACTCGCCATCCCATAAGCTCTGTAGGCATTCGGCCATTAGAGCTAAAATAACTGAAAAATTGAAACAAGTTTCAAAAAAGCCCCTGGTGGAATTTGAATCCAGGTTCCCAATATTGCATATTGCATATTTAGGAAAATAAAGGACCATAACTCCGGTGCTAATCGTCGACTAGTTGACTGGTTGTTTTCGAACTTATTCGAGCTTTCACTGATATTAACATTTTTCGCAAAATGTAGTAAAGATTAAGTAATAAATGAAGATGTTAGAGTGTTTACGAGACAGAATATGGCGTTTTTCATCAAAACAAGGGTATAATTCCGATGCTACTTGTCCGATCTTGCTGGTTTTCAAACTTGCTGGAGCTTTCATTGTTATCAACAATATACCTGGCTAAGTTTGGTAAAGATCAGATGAAAAATGAAGGCCCTATTGTATTAACGAGGCAACATATAGCATATTTAAGAAAATCATGGGCCATAACTCCGTTGTTACTGGTCCGATCGGGCTGGTTTTCGAACTTGTCCAAGCTTTCATTGATATCAACAATAGGCTACAATACATATTAAGTTAAATACTGAACATACAACAAGCATCCGGTGATTCAGGGTCTCGTCTTTGTGAAATTCTAAGTCGATAAGTGGTGACTGAGTGGACTTAATCAGGTCTATTATCATACTCCTTTAATGATTTTGAAGACAAACGTTTAAAATGAACTTAATAAGCAATTATGAAAACAATAGAAAAATGTTAAACGTAAAACTTAAACGTAAATTTTAACGCCGTCGCTGCCGTCATCACCGTCATAGCAAAGTGATACGTTTCGCCATTTCTTCGAAGGCGAGACAAAACCTTTTTATTTGTATTGATGTTGTTACTATTTTTAAGGTTAATAACAACATGGTTACATGTTCATACATCTGTATGTCCACCAAATGATATAAACTGGACTCAGTCATAAAGAGGACGAAGAAGAAAGTAAAAGGCTATTGTTTACTCCTCATGAGCATGTAATACTCATTTATTGTTAAAAACGATTGTCCGTAATTGTTTTACTGAAACCGATTATGGACATATTCCGATGCGTTTACCATCGATTTTTTTTTAATATTTGTGTTGCTCAACTGGAGCGCATTGAGCTTATCCGAGACAAGCGTAAACAAAACTAGACAAAATCGCAGGCTTTTATTTAAGATTATCCGTTTTTTATCATAAATATTAAATTACAGTAAAAGCCGCAACACATGTTTCTTCACAGAATGCTCATATAATATAAATGTCCAATTTATTTAATTGAGAATCTACTATTTTATATTTAAATCACGTATACATAGGTAGAGCCTCTTTAAAGTGGGGTTATCATACTCTTTCAATATGTTGACCCTTTGAACAGATACCGACGTTTACTATAGATATACTTTAACTTACGCAATCCAGCATTTTACTAAGTTTTATCTGGTGTTTGGAAACTTCAAGTAGTACATAACAAATGTCCACCTAGTAAGACGTAAACATGTGGATATGTGGATTTGTTCTTTATCTTGTATGTCTACATGTTACAGGTAAGTTATTTTAATATTGCCATATTATGCTACTTTGTGCCTGAAGTATTGCTGTTATATATGGTTTAAATTATTATAACACCATGTTAGGTCCTTGTTCAACATGAATATGTTCCATACAGTAGCAGAGTGCTCAGAGTCAACATGTCATATTTATTTTTTCCAATTTTTTGTCTTAAATTTTGATAAAAATGATGATACAATCTGTTCAAATGTTACATTATCTTTTTATCTGTATTGTCTATTACTTATTTTGGTCTATTCGAAAAAAAGCACACACGCTAACTATGTTTTATCATTATACAAACTATGCAATATTAAACATATACTTATGCAAGAGAACAACGTTTGCTTTTGTGGTAATGTGCGTTCGTTTTTCCAAATTAATATGTAGCGACCATTACAATACACCATTACTGACAATATCAAACCTTCCACTATATTATTTTTAAAAGCCATTTGACGATGTTGCCAGTTTTGTCTCAGAAACGATAGCCATGCGCCGCAAGAAAATCGAGTCTGTTCAAAATCCCTGAGGATATTTATTCTTGTTTGTGTTACCCTAGGATATATCGATACTTTCAGAACGAAATTGCAATACTTTCAATGGTTCTTGAGAAGAAGAAGAAGATATTATATTGTGTTATCCCCTTGACTCCGTTTAGACAGTTTTGGTAGTGTTGAATGGAACGATAATTTAACAAAGAAACCTGTCAAGATATGTCCATTTATTCTTGAAAAATAAAAATGCAGAGGTTCCTATATAACAAGTTTGAATGAATGAATGCTGTTTTACGGCACGTCGACACATAAATAGGTCATATTGTGCGCACAAGTTTGAACCTCTGGAAATGGGAAATTTTACGCGTTGATTCTTATTTGAAAAAACGTAATGGTTTAAGAAATACCGATCATTTTCGATAAAAAAATAAGTATCAAAACAGTAATGTTTCTTGAGAGGGTGAATATTTAAGACTGGACATTTTTCGCCAAGTGTGGCTATCTGGAACGTCGGGTCGTTATATTTTAACAACATTATATTCATTAATCTAAGGAGTATCCATAATGAGAAAATCAGTCAAACTGATCAACCAAGCGGTTTCAGAGAAGTCGTTAAACAAACATTCAACATACTAAACCGAAACGCTCACTTTTATCCTTGAGCAAAGGTGGTCAAAGTCCCAGCTGATAATGTTTCGAAAAATCCTATGGGCTTCACGAACTTTAGACTACCGCAACTGTGTTTGAAACACCAATGAAAGATAAAGTTTCGAATTCATTGATACACAAATAAACAAATCAATACGTATCAAGTAAAGTAGATATAGTCGAACAACAAACATTGCATTCAAACAACACAGTCAACCAAAAACACGCATCGAAACAAACAACAATAACAAGGTTAAACAAAAGGCAAGGTATTATGAAATCACAAACATAAAATACTTGATAATACGAGTACCAGCTTGGGTAAAATGAGCACCAAGCCTCACTCTTACCCTAGTGTCATCCCAATAAAAAAGATCCCCGCTAGGCTATATCCTGTTACATACTAGACAGGATTAATGGGCAATATTAGTATAAGACAAAGATGATAATGAATATAAAAAAGCCTAGAAAGCCACAAAGCAAGTACTGAATGACTTTGCAGAACCCAAAGCAACACGAGAATAAAATATTAGATGAATGACAAGACACGGTTGGAGACAAACATCAAACGTTAACACCCTCTCAGTATTTAGGTAGACTTCATCATAGGCTCCACAATCTGTCCAGGATTGCATATCAAACTTAGGATATACTTATCTAGAATTAATAAGAAGTCGATTGATTTACTGAGGTTAACGTTAATAGTTAGAGTTAACCTCTTATCTAGGTGAACACTTTAATGTTCTTCCGTACAGGATAATCGCGAACGATATCTTGTCATTATTACTATTAAAGTGGAAGATAAAGTCCGGTCAGGTTTAAAACTCTATGTGAAAGCTAAAAATATCGGACAAGGAAAGCAGCATTCAAGGACGACAGTCAACCACAAAACACAAAAACAAACACGCAAACAGACAACTGAGAAGGCAAAAGTAATATAAAATGCAAACGACATCAAAAACGTAAAAGGGTTGACAATAGGGCTACCGCCTTGGAACGGTCAGTGGCAACAAAGGCCACTGGGGGTTTAAACCGGTTCTAGGGTGCAGCAAACCTCACACTTACCCTACTGTCATCCCATTAAAACAGGACCGTGTAAATAAAAAATCCCCGCCATGATTTAATCTCTAACCAACAAGGCAGCATCAATAGGCAATATAAGTAAAACACAAATATAATATGCTCGTGTAGATATAATATAAACAATAGCCTAGAATGCCACAATGAAGGTACTCAATGACTTGGCAAAAGCCAGAGCAACAAAAGAATAAACCATTAAGGGCACGACAAGAAAGATCATAAGACAAACATCAAACGCCACCGTCCCATTTGGCTTTAGGTAGTGAACTGTAATAGATATATATTATGGGCCAATTCATTAAATATTGAAACTTCACGAAAACACACGTCCTTTACATTAGGTACTTACAAGACTTAATATTAGATGTCTAATGTAAAACTGTACATTGCTAAAAGCCCCTAGTAGTAAGAGTAGGAATAACAGTAGAATAGGAAATTTACCATTTGCGGAACACAGTCAATTAAATAAAACACGCATACAAAATAATCGACGTTATAAAGGAAAATGCAAAATAAACGACACCACACGCATACAAGTGTTGATAATAGGTGTACCGCCATGGCACGGTCAGTGGCAAAAAGGCCTCTGGACGTTTAAACCAGGTTATAGGGTGTATCGAACCTCATTTTTATGTTATTTTCGATGTTGTCATGATTAGTATATATTGAAAGTTTGATGAAGAAATATCAAGAAATGAGAAAATTATAGCCAACGTTAATTTTTCGTGAAGGAACAAATGAGTAATGACCTTCAGTGTGACCTTGACCTTTATATTTTAGTACGGTCATGTCGATGTTGTCATGATGAGTAAATATCGAAAGTGTGATGAAGAAATATCAATAAATACTGAAAAGGTGATCTCTTGGAAGCAATAAACACAAACAAGAGAGAAAAGTAGCATAATCGGTTTAATTGAGTCTGTTCATGAGAGGTAATTATTAGAGGCAACACCTCTCACGCCTCCTAGCAACGGCTTAAGCGATAATCTACGTTAACGTAACACAGAACGGGCTTGATAATCCCAAAGGATGATTAAATAATAACACTACTGATTTGTAGGCGGGACGACTTTTTACGGCAGCCACACTGCACTAAACAAGCGTCAATAAATACTTAAAAGGTGATCCATGGGAAGCAGCAAACGCATAAGAGAGAAAAGTAGCATACTCGGTTTGATTGAGTCTGTTCATGAGAAGTAATTATTATATTCTACACCTCTCACGCCTCCTAACACCGGCTTAAGCGATATTCTACTTTAAAGCAACACAAGCAATGAGAAAGTTATAGCCAACGTTAAGTTTTCGTGAAGACAAAATGAGTATTTAACCCATATAATGACCTGAAATGTGACCTTGGCTTTATACTTTAGTATGGTTATGTTGATGTTGTCCTGATGAGTACATATTAAAAGTTTGATGAAGAATTATCAGGAAATGAGAAACTTATAGCCAACGTTACGTTTTCGTGACGGACGGACGACAAAGTGATCTCTGTGTATCGATCGCATTTTTCTTCGTAAAGGCGACACAATGACACTCGCGAGTTCGCTATCAACTAGGTCAGAGTAGAATATCGCTTAAGCCGGTTCTAGAAGGCGTGATATTTGGAGTACTTATATCGTAATAATTTCAGTGGAATATATATTTTCAAAACACACATGAAAGCACCCATAATTTTCTTCGTATCTTGATATAAAACTTGCCATTGAGTGCACTTCTTTGAATTTATCGTGCAATCCACAGCAATAACACACGAAGACTTAATCTTTATTTGGATATAGATCGATTTGATTTATGTGGATTTGCGTTTGTTCAGTTCACTCGAAAGTCAGCTGAAGTGCATATGAAACGCGCGATTTCATTGGTTGAATTTAGTTGATCTTCTCATGAATATTGATTAGATGAAAGGTCGATCTGACGTGACCTCCAAGGCAGTGTTGTCAGATCCTATAGCAGAGAGTATCAAAGCGTAATTTGGATATGATTTTAATGAAATTGACTTAATTGTAGCTCTGTTATATCGATTTATAAACAACAGATATGATTATTCATTTTGTTAATGCGTGTTTGTGGTTCACTTCGTTCTGCAAATGCTAAATTTGTATCTACTTCCATACTTATATAACTAGTTGAAGGATACATTAGTAATTTGTGATAAGTTTCAGCGCACAGGAAGTTGTCCTGGTTCTTCATGTTTTTCAGGTGTACACACATTGTAAACCGTTTGACCAAGGGATAGATATTTTATCAGACGGTCTTATACCGGGAATATAGAAGTAGACAAATGTCACATTTTGCTTAATTTATCACTTGGTTGTTATTTGTTTACTATTGTGTTTATAAACCTTATAAATACAGACCTGTAAAAACACACACACACGAAGTAACAATAACCTATTGTGTTTAGGAACCACACACATTAACCTTTTTATAGTTCTTCATTTAGGCGTAGGCGACAACATGTAGCCGTTCAATCGTCGTCTTTTCGATGGTGTTGTAGAAAATCAACATACAATGATTGAGCAAATTATGTTAATCATGCCATACCAAATCTGAAAATAATTTTCTAATTTGCGTGTATTAGTAGTTTTAAACGGCGGGCCCCTCCCTGGACGCGTATTTACCATGTTAACAAACTTAGAATACATCTGTCCAGTGTATTATATAATCAAGATTAACATTTGTTGCTCAACTCTTATAAGTATTAAGGAGTATTTTCGTCATTACTGAATCTTGAAAAATGTATAATTTATTTGGTATATTGTGATGAGACGTCAATAAATCACTATACTACCCATGTGTGTGAAATGCACCTACACACTTACCGGATGAAGCTGTTAGTAACTACAAATTGGCTTATAACATACAATGTATTACACATCATTATATCCAAAGCTTTGGATTTTCCCACCAAGTTAATAAAAACCAGTTATCCCAAATTATAGATTTTACACCCATCACTGTTTACAGCTTATTAGAGACTTGTGAGCTTAGGGTAATTTGAAAATTTAAATGGAACGGATTATTCAAATTTAAATATATTAATGCGAAACAAAAATCGCGAACAACGTACACATATAACTGATCAAAACTGACAGAGAACAAGTTTACTCATGTATCTAGTTAGGCAGATACCACTGTACTTATATGTTTAATTACAGATGCTTGCATGCCATTTTCATGGCACTGTGGAGATTATGGTAGTTGCAGTCATCCATGTGGTGGTGGCACCCAATCAAAAAGATGCGTTTCTTGTGTAAGGGGTGATGTGAAACACGAGAGCAGGGATTGCAACAAAAACTGCTACAATGGGGGTGTATTTATTGGAGCATGTATTTGTTTTACCCCATGGAGAACGGGACGTTGCTGTTCAGGTAAGATTAGAATTTACCTGTTTTGAAATAACTGAATACACACTTTAGTTTTCAATTTGCTTCATTAAGTGTTTCCAATAAATGTAAGTCTCTGTTTGTAAGCGGCGCATTATTTGACATCTGTCACGAAATTAAACCGAACCGAGAACAAAAATAACGAAACTTTATATGTAACAGTTTATAATGTTACTAATACAAAGACGTAGTTACAGTATATCTATATGTAAAATGAACATGGTGCATTTATTTTTACTGAAAGCGACAATGCAATATTGAATTTGAACAATCAATTCAATTTAATCATCCAGAGAACTTTTAATTTTAAAACTGCTTGCATATAATTAAATAGGTAATACAATATATATATATATATATATCTACCACATGTTTAAATATAATATTAGAACAATATAATCAACAATTAGTTAATGCACAAACAATTTGCTTTGAGTTATTCAAAGAAATATTAATGTGTTGGGGGTAGGTGCAAGTTTATGAACAAGTTTAATAGAACAACTTACGGGTCATCTTTAACATATCGTGTGCATTTTCTTCATTACGCAGAGAAAAGTGTACCCACTTAGATATTTCGGCTTCTTTTTACAGCCTTAAACAGCTGACAATTGTTATTGCTGGAGACCACTAGGTAAGGTCACATGACAACAAGTAGGCTTCCCCTATAGGTATCCTTAGACTCTGTTGTCGTTGCATAATTTCGATATCCTCCTAGCCGCTTCTTTCGAGTATTTTAAGTTGTAAGCTTGGTGTGATCTGGGTTGAAGATGTTACGTAGCCGGTGTTCGATCAATATGCATGTATGGCCAAGTCGCGTCTAGCCAAGTGGTCTTCCATTCTGATTTCTAAGGATCTCCCAGTTTCGCCAACATAATAATAATCACACATGTCACATGTCACGTTACACAACACACCGCATTACTTAAGATTGTCAGTGTTATCCTTTACATTTACGAGTTGTTGTCCAATTGTATGGTATAGTTTGTCGGTTTGTAAACGCTCTGTGCAGGATCTCGTATGATCCTCGTATAAAGGGTACGCCGATGTTGGTCCGCTTCTTCGCTTTCCCTTTGACTTATTCTTGCTCCTCAACTTCATTTTCGAAATCATAAACATCCATTCGAGATACCCATGTTCAAACTCTGCCCTGCCGTCCGCCTCTTATGTGACTAGTGATTTTGCCCTATGAACGAGTGTTTTGACTATTGATCGTTCGTCGTGGTCTAAAAATTGACATTAAACTACTGGTCTGTGTGTGTCGGTTCTCTATTCACATTCACCTTTAGAGCCGTCACCATGAGAGTGAATCCATGGTCTAGGAATGGTATTTTCCTATTTACCTTCCGAAGTCGAGGTGAACTTAACGTGTTATGCATAGAGTTCATGTGGTTTGAGAACTCATCTATGCGATATTCGTGGAGTTTACCAATGTGTCATCCGCATACCGGTACCACATAGAGGGATTCGAGGGCTTCTCTTTCAGTGTGCTTCATATAGATCAGATCACACTTGGTAAAGCCGATGATCCCATGGCCGCGCCACGTTTTATTTTTGGCGCTTTCCTCATGTTGTCACGTATATACTAGGTCACGTGATATTTTGCAATAACACCGATAAGCTGATGAAGGATATGTGATAAAGCCGAATTGTTTCTCTGAGTAACGAAATAAAACAACATATTTAGTTGTACTATGAACTTGATCGCCCCATACGCCATCTATTTACTGTGATATTCCTGAAAGAATTAGTTTGTCTGGAATAGTATTTATTTTCTATGGAATAATTCTGTACAAAAAAAAATGTTTGTTATAGATTGTAAAGATACGCACATTGCTCACTGCCTTCGGAATAAATATGAATGTGGAGGCAACCCCGATAACATCCGTTGTACACAGTGTGCAAATCCATACTACTCTGCGGGCTACGGCAGGGGATGTTTAGGTAAGTAGCACCAGCTACATGTTAAATGTCAAATGACCAGTCAATATTTCATCTGAAAACAGTTACGTAAAAAATATATTTTCCTAGAAATCATGTATGATCTCAAGGCGAAAACAACCAATCAACCATATCGTATAATACAGTTACAGATTGTTTACCTATAAATGTAATAGGTAGAACGGAATATTAATACAATTAAATCTGATTTTTATATGTACATGCAACAATTTATACTGATTTATGAATATACATGCATACTTTTACCGGTTATATAGCGTATTTTATTATGGTTTGCCGTTACATGTAGTAGCAATGTTTTAGTGTCCCATTTTATTAACATGATAATAGAGTTCATTTTTGTGCACCCTAGCATCTGGTTTAAAACATTGGTCCCAGCGGCCTCACCACGTTACAACACATCATTTCGGACTTCACCCTAGACTGGTAATTAGACTGGCCTGATATGATAAATCGATGTTTCACGCCAGCAAAGCGATCATCGCTTATCATTTCAATCACTTTATTCACCCTTACTAGTGTTAAGGGCAAATCACATATGTCTAGACTCTTAACGTAAGTGCAGCTCTTTGACCTTTTAGACGACAGAGGGTTATGACCTTTGGGTTGTGTGGTGGGGTTGTGAGGGTCTTTTGCGCTTACTTTATATGAGTATAGTATTGACGTGTTATTGGAATTATATCTGTCGGATATCCATAGCAAATGTCCCGTTGTTGGACTCCGAGGTGGGTGAGAAGGATGGAGAATGAATATGTATTGCCCATTATGGGACCAAAACACTCACAAACTACTATTCGTCTACTTCAGTCTTGTATTTCAAAAAACAAATGTCAAGGAGATGAACCGGTTCCAGACGATGACATTTCTGATTTGTATCGGCTGCGTTTCACATTTTTCGCTTTAGAGGATGAGAAGCCTATCACTTAGCTCTCTTCTTTCTGTGCCATCCCTAAGTCTTTCTGACATTACCGGTGAGCATAGGAGTGTCAAAAACATAAAAATGAAAGCTTCATGTCGAGTGCGCTAGAAATCGGTCTCTGGCAATATTCAGAAAATTAAAACTTTTGCCAATACCCGTTTTGAGGTAATCTCTCATCTCTCCATGCAACTGTTATTCATTCCGATCTTTGGAGATCGCTGAGCCCGATATGTACATATATCGGTGGTGCATTCTCAAATACGTTGGTGTCTTACTTGAATTTCAAATAGGTGGTTCCCCTACTCCAGCCTTTAAAGGTTCTGAGTATTGTTTAATCACTCTTAGGATATGTTGCCTGCTTTTTAATTTAGTCTTTTGACTGTTAGTTGTGATTCGCAGGCTTCATAACCTCTGCTCCCAGCGAAATTTCCATTTTGTTTATTTTTTCCCATTGTTTCTAGTTTAGGGCAATGCGTTTTGTTAGAAACGGGGACATACGCCGCTAGCCATGGAATGGTTTGAAATACAGCATTGAAGGTTCCATGTTCACCATCATATGCATACCATCTTTGGAATGGCTCAAATTTATATACTATTAACATTTCAAATATTGAGTTCTGTTCAACCCAGGGCTAGAGGGCGTGAACGGTAGCAATCACTTTTCACTACCGTTCATGAACAGTCTCAATCAAACACGAGACTGTAATATTTTTTGTATTTATCATGTTCAACGTTTTCCAAATTTCTCCTTTCATACTTTTTTTCTGGTACAATCTAAGGAACTGGAGCGCAGCACCATTTAAATTTTGACTAATAATCTCAAGTATCAAGGCGCTACTGAGGTATCGCGCGCATCAGTAACAGGCGGGGTGGCAATCTCACTCCCACAAATACGTTAATTCTTCCTATAATCGCACCAAATCTTCCCAAAACTATTAAGATTGAATATATCATTTTACCAGTTGGCCCTTTCATTCCTAATCCTTTTATTGTTTCAACT
Source organism: Cyrtodaria siliqua (assembly GCA_037043455.1). NCBI lineage: Eukaryota > Metazoa > Mollusca > Bivalvia > Adapedonta > Hiatellidae > Cyrtodaria > Cyrtodaria siliqua. The sequence continues at coordinate 183,832 of JAWPHD010002909.1, read as the reverse complement.
CTCTAATTTTTGCCACCATCGAAAAAGGTGCAAGCCGTCTTCCGTTTTGACCATTGCGGCGAGGATATCACAGTGACTTTTCCAATTGTAAATATCCCGCTTATCATGCTTATTGTGGAAATTACAAGGCGACCCAAGAGGCTTTCTCGAAAGAGTGCCCCCAAATGGAAACAGGACATAGAAATCCAGGAGATACAAATTGAAATAAATATCTACTTCCCTGAAGCACTTGTTGATAGCCTCTAAAACTCATTAGTCTGGCAAATATTAAGCCGATGTGAGTAAGGTTCTTGAGGAAATGTTCACAAAGCTGCATTAACTAAACTTTCAAAATCATTTAGATAACTTTAGAGTAAAAGAGTATGAGAGTGGACCTTTGGAAACGGCCGAACACGACACATACTAAATATTGCAGTCTCGGTTTGATTTGTTCATGAACGGTAGAGACCGTTGTTCAGTTAAGTATAGTAAGAGGAAATCCTGGAGAACATGTCTCAAGGCTGAACTCTCTCTTATTTCTTAAGATGTGGGACATGGTCCGGAAAATAAGCGGTAAAGGTAATTCTAGTTGTGAAAAACATTTTAAAACTAATTCTGGTCAGATACATATGTCAGAGACCGTTTCAAAAAGTTCGTCTTCCCACACCTGTCAGTTTCCTTCAAAATAAGAAACAAAATTAAAGTAAATCTAAATTTAAGTCCGACAATTTAGAGAAATACCATACACTGTTGACTCTCTCTGAACTTCGAGAGGTTCTAGAAAGGGCGCATGCTATATCAGCTGGTTCTGACGATATACATTGAACGTATTGAAACAATCACCTGAAACATGCCTTTCGTGATATATTTAATGAGGTGGGAGAGAAAAGCATTCGTTGTTCCAGTCCCTAAACATAGAAAATGGTATAGAGATCCAGTAAATTAACACCAGATAGCTTTAACGAGTTGTATATGCAAAACCATGTAGTGACTGACTAATCAGTGATTGGTTTGGTTTTCAGAATCAAACAAACTCGTTATGAAGTATCAATGTCGATTCTGGCGCCAACGAGGCACAACTGACAATCACGTTCGATTTCCATCATTTATTATCGAAGCTAATATAAAGAGAGACAATATGAATATAGTCACTGTATCTTTGACTTGGAGAAAGCTTATGGTACTGCATGGATATACGGAATTATGAATGATCTATTTCCGTTCGGTCTTAGAGGTCGATTACTAATAGCTATATCGAATGTCTTGCATGATAGACAGTTTGTTGTCCGTATGGTTACAACATTCTGTAATATTCATAAACAGGACATGGATGTGCCATAATGCAGTATTCTCTATTTCACCATTTTTAAAACTTAACCATTTAAATCTTAATCGTTTAATTGAATACACTACTCTGGGTGTGGAGGGTTCTGTATATATTATTGTATTTGAGTTGAGGACGTTCATATTCATAACATTTGTACAGCTGAAAAGCTACTCTATTCGACTTTTATATCTATCTGCATACTACATCTTAAATAGAAATGCATAAAACCTCTTATTTTACCTAACGTTATTGCAAACAGAAATTGTGGAGCTAATCGAAGAATTTCCTTACGGCTTTATAGATCTCTTTTCAGACCCACACAAGACTTCAGGTCAATAGTATATAAACGACTCGTAAAAAGAGTATGACAATGGACCTTTGCAAACGGCCGAACACGACACATACAAAATATTGCAGTCTCGGTTTGATTGAGTAGTGAAATATGCTAGCTACCGCTCACGCCCTCTAGCCCCGGGTTAAGCAGAACTCAATATTCATAAAATCAATAGTACATAATTTAACCATCCCGAAGATGGCATGCATATGGCGGTGGACATAGAGATTTTTCTCCCCCATGTCCAGCGGCGTATGGTCCCAGGGGCTAACAAAACACTATGCCCCGAAGAACGTAAGTCTTACTTGCAGATGCTTAATCCTATACATAACCAGGGATTACGACTCGCCTTAGGTGACTTTCGTACATCACCAGCCGCAAATATGTACATTGAAAATAATGAACCATCTCTGTATCATAGAGGCCCCGGGTTCAATCCTCCGTGGTGCCACTGAGTTTCGTCGGTGTGTTATTGGGCAATACTTTTTCTCTTAGCCTCGTCCGTTGGATGGGGACGTAAACCGGGCGGTCCCGTGTATCGGTCTATCCTCCGAGCACGTTAAAGAAACATAGGAATCTATTCGATAATAAGAGTAGAGCACGGTTCCCGGATTCCTATGTATCCTTCTCCTCTCTCTGGGGCGACTTTATATAACCTATACTGTGTTGATGAGCCGTTAAACAACATTCAATTCAATTCTATATCATAGAATAGACAAATTACAATATAACCAATCAAATCCACTTTTGAACCAGTTTTTCATCTTTGTTACGAATCTCTTTTGACGAAAACCAAAGGCCATTGTATTGCCAAATACAAAGTACCAGCATCTTTTGTAAAAAAATAAACAATATTTCTGGTGTTTGCAATATTAAGTCCGGTACAGATCATACTGTCTATAACACATTATTATGACCATTTCGTAATCTTGTCTGATTCCATTTCATATCTTCAAGCCCTGGGTAATATGAAACGTTGTGCTGTAACATGTAGAAAAATACAATTCCGTTATAACTGATTATTTTAATATTTTCTGCTGGCTTGCAAAAATGAGATTTAGGGTTCTTTTAAAAACCACAGCGTCCAAACGCAATGGCATCGTAGGTCCGCACTGTACTGCAAACAAGGACATGAAAATACAATGCAAGAGACAAAAAACAACAGAAAGGGTGGTGAAGACAGGTTTACCGACTTGGAACGGTTGGTAGGCAACAAGCCATGTAAAAACAAGCCATGTAAAAATAAGAGGTAAAAATAAAATAAAACTGATAGTGCTGATTAGGCAGCATTGGGTTTACATATAATACAAAATTACCTTGCACTGATTTTAAATATAATATTAACATACATAATCTTAACTCGTGGGAATCCGCTTGGAATTTGTCTGTGACTAATGTGATTAATACTAAATACTGGAAAGGTGATCTCTTATAAGCAACAAACACAAACAAGAGATAAAAGTAGCAGACTCGGTTTTATTTAGTCTTTTCATGAGAGGTAATTATAATATGCAACATCTCTCACGCCTCCTAGCAACGGCTTAAGCGATATTCTACTTTAAAGCAACACACAATGGGTCTGATGAGCCCAAAGCCCAGTAAATAATAACACTAGTGATTTATAATCGGGGCGACTTTTTACGGCCGCCACACAGCACGAAACAAACGCTAGTGTAAATGTCAATAAATACTGAAAAGATGATCCCTTGGAAGCAGCAAACACAAACAAGAGAGAAAAGTAGGACACTCGGTTTTATTGAGTCTGTTCATGACAGGTAATTATAAGATACAACATCTCTCACGCCTCCTAGCACCGGCTTAAGCAATGCAATTAAACTATTACTTGGTGAGTGGCGTCCTTCTAGTATAATCATTCGTCGAGAGTAAGTTGTTTAGGCCCGGGGCAGAATAGGGCAAACACGTTAAACTCATCAATATTTATCACAAGGTAACACATTCCAGGATATATACCCTGTTTTGCAAAGTTAACTACCAAACATAAGGTATAGAATTTGATTCTACAAAGACACTACCAGATTTACTTGAAAAACTTTATATGCATACTTAATAATGTTTACCATTTCATCTCAGTATTTGGTATAAATGATTTGCCTATATATTTTTAGCGTAATATTTAATAATTTACTGTTTCATGTTTTACCATTTTCTTCTGTTTTTGGGCACAATATGAAATATTTGTATAAACGTGCTGTAAAAAGCCATTCATTGGTTCTTTTGCATTGACTAAGGTTGTCCTACGATCGTACCGTTACATGTAGTGCTGATATGTGAGCATTGACTTTAACAGTCTTACCGATCTCATCAAGTCATTAACGTCCTACTTGACGATATGATAGATAACATTTGAAGACAGAGCATACAGTTTATCTCCAATACAAACATAGTATAAACCCCCAGTGGATTCAAACGAAATACGGATTAGAGTCTGTGTTACTACGGTGTATAATAGATTAAACGTTTTGCATTACATATCATACACTTATAATATTGTGTAGCGATATCCAACGTAAGCATTGACTTGCAAGTTAATATGTTTGAAATGCCGACTAAAGCTTAATACATCTTGAATACTTCTGAAAACGGGGTTAGAGAAGCATTTTCGGGGGATGCGTAATCATACTTCGCTTTTGGATCTATGGCAGATCCAAAATGTCAGTGTAAAGGGTGAGGGTGAAATATTACAAAAATAACATTAAACTGACACAAAATCCTTATTATCGCCGTTCAAACTGAATGAGTTACTTAAACGGATCGCGTATTATGTTATTTTAGGGGTTGGGGTGGTGCTTACACTTTAATATTGTATAACGATGACAAACGTAAGCATTGACTTGCAAGTTAATATGTTTGAAATGCCGACTAGAGCTTAATGCATACTTCGCTCTTGGATCTATGGCAGATCCAAAATGTCAGTGTTAAGGTTGAGTGTGAAATATTACAAAAATGTGCACCAAACATAGGTATCTATTTGATAGTAACAATTATGTAATCGACTTAGTCTTCCTATTGCTGATCTAAAAATTATTTGATAAACCGTTACATGGCATTTCCAGTTTTCAAAGTAATAATCTCAACACGTTAAAGAATAGCTTTTATATATAAAGCATATAGGCAACTTTAAAATTCGTTTCTTCCAAGCCTAAAATGTCTTAAGAGCCACAATTTTATAATTGTATTAAATAGATAAAGCAATATTTAAATTGATTTCTAGAATAAGAAAATGTTCTTGCGTATGTACTTAAATGTGATACTATGAGAACTACTATACTCTGAGTACTGTAAACTCAGCGAGATACATATTAAATAATGTGAGAACAAATTCAATCAACTTTATTTACAAACATGATTAAAAAGTAAAATATAGTGTTGTGTATGAATGCTTCTATTACACCAATTAAGGTGATTGATACTCGTGAATTATTTCTTTTTTAACGCATATACAATTCGAACTCTACGTAATCAAACCATTGACGTTTTCTTGTAACATGTTTTAAATCTTGTGTTTATTTGTATTTCCTAAGCAAAGTAACTACTAGCTATAAACCAATACTACATTAATCTTTGAGATAGGATCGCCTAGCTGGGGATAAACTAGAACACGATAGTAGAGGGTGCGATTTTGAGACAAATTTACTTAGACTATTGACCTGGGTCCTTTAAGTCAAAATTTAAGATTTTTTTTCACATGTTTTCAAATATTCTTATTAAACTATCCGCGACACTACAGAGCATCTATACTCGGTTGCAAAAGGCAGTGTACATTTGAAAGTTTTACTTTACACCTTATCCTCGTTATCAAGCGACAGTCCCTTAATGATTCAACCTATTGAAAAACAAATGACAGCATGATATTGTCAATGGAATGATAACAACTTTGGTACCAGACATGGCATATTCATTTTGGAATTTGTCAATTCAATTCTGAAAAAATAAAACTCAGTGTACACTTTCTTTTGTGGGTTTTATCCATAGCATTATTAAAAATATAAAGAATTTGTATTTAAACGATAGAAAAAGATGTTTAAATATTGATAAATTTTGACTTAAGATATTGTTACGATGCTTGATGAATACGGACCCAGGCTGTTGTATATGGTCACTGTCCTATGAAAAACTTTTACCTATCTTTCAATAATTATAATTAACATACGACATTGGTAAAAATAAAAAATGACTGTGAGTATGACGGTCACATTGCCTTTGTGCTGCCTTCTTTATAATTGTGTCCCTTCTTTATAATTGTGTCCCTTAAACGTCAATTGATTAAATATGTATGCGTTCACGCTTAACCACGGCGACCCCTTTAATGCATGGCTTTAAATGCCAAATTAACAACAATATGATCCGTGAATGATTGTAAACAAAGTATTTTCACACACACACACACACACACACATACACACACTCACACGCACACGCACACGCACACTCACACTCACACACACACATGTTGTGTCAACTTTCAGCGGGGAATACTGATTTAAGGTAAAAATAAGTTAAAACTACTGGACATATCCAGCGTTTAGAATTATATGAATGTATCTTTTTAGACTAGTTACGACTATTATGCCATTAATAGTGATTATATTCTTCGTAAACATTGTCTCTCTCTCTCTCAAGGTAAAAACTGTTTAACGTGCCACCATAATTGACAGCTTGCAGATTTCGGAACAGTCTGCATACCAGGGTATTGATATTTTAATCAGACTGAGACAACATGTGTACTTTAAACATGTCAAGTAATCGATCAGTAAGTTTGTCCTTCGATATACATAGTATAAATCTTGTATAATCTTTCTGGCCTTCTTCCTTGATAAAGGAACCAATCGACGTTCACTGCTTTATGCGTATCGACACTTTGTTCACTATGCGTTTGAAGATATGATATTCAGGTTATATCGTTTATCTTTAAAATAAAGTACCAGTGAACCTCAAACATGTAATTGAATTGAATTGGATTTTATAGTCGCACCAACAGCTAAGGTCATATGGCGACTTTCCAGCTTCCATTGGTGGAGGAAGACCCCAGGTGCCTCTCCGGGCAATTTTCGTGCACGGGCGGGCACCTGGGTAGAACCACCGACGTTCCACAAGCCAGCTGGATAGCTTCCTCACATAAAGATTCCTAGGCCCCTGAGGGATCGAACCTACAGCGGTGAGGGGCAAGTGATTTCAAGTCAGAGACGTTAACCACTCGGCCACGGACGCCCCTAAAACATGTAAAGGCGTTAAGTAGAACAATTTAGCACCTTCATTTATTATGTGATCTTTACCAAACTTGCACAGGTCGTTAATATTAATGAAAGCTCGGAAAAGTTCGAAAACCATCTAGATCAAAGCTCGGAAAAGTTCGAAAACCAGTTAGATCAGATAAGTTACGCCAGAGTTATGGTCCTTGTTTTGCTGAAAAATATCATTTTCTGCCTTGTGAACACTCTAGCAACTTCAGTTTCTATTTTTATGATTACCAAACGTTTTCAGTGTCTTTATATCAATGAAAGCTCAGACAAGTTCGAAAACCAGCCAGATTAGTTATGGCACTAGTTTTTCTGATTTTTTTTTTATTCTGCCTTGGGAACACTAGCACCTTCATTTATTACTTGATATTTACCAACGTTTGCCTGATTGTTTATATCAATGAAAGCTCGATCAATTTCGAAAAACATCCGGATCGGACTAGTAACGCCAGAGTTAAGGCTCTTGATTTTCTTAAATATGCAATATGCTATATTGGGAACCTGGGGTCGTGGGTTCAAATCCCACTGGGGGATAATTATTTTATTTTTTTACTATTTTACTTTTTTATGACCCAAAGGGGTGCACCAAGGTTTCGAATTTGTCTCCGTCCACTGGGGCCCGCTTGTGATTAATCGAGTAAAAAATTACAAAAAATGCATATCTTGTCCAAATCTAAATGGATTTGATTCTAGTTTGTTATGGTCATTTAGGGACTCGAGGCACAACTTATTTAACATGGGTTTTGACCTCCTGCATAAAGGGGAAAATCGACCTTCATATATAACCTTACATATGTGGAAAACGACGTAAAACACCAAACAAACATACAAACCAACAAACTACAGGGGTACAACAGTAATTTACTATTACGTAGTTTCAGCCTTGTGGCACAAATTCCTTCTATACACTTTGAGATTTCAAGTTCATGTTTGGTGTATTTCTTAGTAAGGATGTGTAGATGCGCAATACGTTTTTGTATTTTGGTTCCATCCTCTGGGGCCACAAAGAAGGTAATCAGGTAAAAAAAAAAAAAAACTGCATATCTTGCCCAAATGCGAATGCATGTGATTCTAATTTGAATGGTCAATTAGGGACTCGAGACCACATTCATTAACTGGTTTTGTCCTCCTGTGTAAAGGGGTCCCTCTACAGGGGTACAACTTGGGAATCTTGCAGTAATTTAGTATTTCGGAGTTTCGGCCTTATGACAATTACTCCTTCTATACACTTGGAGATTTGAATATAATAAATACTGATAAAGTTCATGTGGGCTGTTTTTCTTAATTAGGATGTGTAGATGCACATTAATGTTTCAGATTTTGGCTTCACCCACTGTAGCCCCTAGGGGGTAATCAGGTCAAAATTTACACACAAATGCATATCTTGTCCAAATGTGAATTGTAATGATTCATATTTGTTGTGGTTAATTATGGACTCGATGCACAACATATACTAAACGTTTTTTACCTCCTGCATGAAGGAGCTCTCTACAGGGTTTAAATTTTGGGGAACTTGCTGTAATTTACTTTTACAGAGTTTCAGCCTGTTGACGTTAATGGTCAACACATCTTGTTGGAATGTATATACTTTGATCCTATGCGTCAAAGGTACTACATTGTTAATACTATGAAATAATTATTTGATACTATAGATTATTTTAGATTTCCTGAAAGGAATGAGACTATATAAATCATTATAATGTGTTCTTATATGTATTTACTTGTTTATATACCCGTTGACGGGCGTTTGTTGATTTACATATATAGTTTATATAACTACCTTATCATCCCTTATTTGTAATTAGTTTTATCTTTATATATTTACATTCATTTTCAATTACTACTTCATTTCTTCATCTTTCATCAGTTTTTGCGCACAATATGACCTATTTATGTGTCGACGTGCCGTAAAACACCATTCATTCATTCGTTCGTTCGTTCGTTTGTTCGTGTGTTCGTTCGTTCATTCATTTATTCATTCTATACCCTTTGAGATATCAAGTTCATATATGGTGTGTTTATAAGTTAAGGATGTGTAGATGCGCAATAAGAATCGGTACTTTGGCTCCATCTGCTGGGGTCACATAGGGGATAATCTGGTTAAAAAACACACATAGCGTATCTTGTCCAAATGTGAATGCAATGATTCCAATTTGGTATAGCCATTTAGGGACTCAAGGCACACCATATATAAAACAGGGTTTGATCTCTTACATAATGGGGCCCCTCTACATGGGTATAACTTTGGGAAATTACAGTAACTTACTATTACGGAGTTTCCGCCTTGTGAAGCTAACTCCTTCTATACCCTTGGAGATATGCAGATGCACAATCCGTTTTCATTTTTTGCTCCATCCGCTTGGGCCTCCTAGGAGGTAATCGGGTGAAAAACACCAAAAAATGCATATCTTGTGCAAATGTGAATGCATGCGATTCTAAGTTGGTTGGTCATTTAGGGACTCAAGGCACAACATATGTAATCCTGCTTTACTCAATATATGATACCTTCCCAAAATTATAGAGGCAGCTGTCTTGGTGTGCCTCCGCGTAGCTACGGGCCTGTTGTCCATCCACGCAGTCTACGTTGTAGTTTGCATGCCGTGTAATCGTATTATAGTTGGTTGGAAACCATTTGCGGAGATATTGTGTGAGAAACATTGTGTCAATGACTAACTTCTTCTTAAGGGAAGGGCGTTTTTACAATGAGATGCGATATACTAGGATTTATCCTCCGAGTACATGCATATACAATAAAATATTTATTTCTTAACAGCAAAACACCATATGTGGTTTTACCAAGTTCCATTGTAATATTTAATTTATTGATTATTTCAACCTATGCTACCTGGAGCGTACGTATTTTACATTCCATTTGCAGAATGTCCACAAATACAGGATTGCGCTACAAGACAGTGCACTACTCAGAGCAACACGAAGTGCCTCAGTTGTACTGGCGACAAAGTATTCTTTAAGACATCACCTGATCGCACCAAATGTCAACGTAAGTTTATGCTTCATGCTAGAAAAATGGACATGCTTTACATGTAGGTTAATAACTGCTTTCACAAATAAAGCTGTATTTTCGCATCTGTCTTAATATGTTTATATTTACCTCGCCAAATGCGAGACTCAGTATTTGCATTTCCATGCTTGGGCCCGTGCCTTGCGTATAGTCAATTATATGTGTCTACCTCATAAATAGACGATATGCCATGATTGAACACTTTGTCATGGTCAACTGGTCAAAGATATGCATTTTTTTCAATTCGGAGTTATTAGGATAAAACATCGTATCATTACGTATATGACTTCAATTGAACGTAAGTCACGAATTAAATTCGAATTTGCATGGAAAAATCCCAAATATTCTAAAGGAGGGTGTGCAGTTGTGGAGAAGGGTGTGCAAAATCGTGTCTGGTCAACGACTCCTGAATGGCTGGTTAAAGCATGTTGTATTGTGTAACATATACACCTACAGACGGTGGGATATTAATCTGATTTTCGTGATGTTAAATCATTATTAGGATCGCGATAATTTTACCTTAAATTGTTATTATGTGTTGTTTGTTTTGTTAAGGCATGTGCGCAGGGAACAACCATTATTGTTGGCCCGGCACCTGTGGAGATGAATTAACTGAGAACTGTAAATGTGATCCGGGATTCAAAATCGTCAAACATGACAGAGAAACATCGTGCCAGCCAACGACAGTACCTACACTCTTAACGTGTCACACCATAGTTATGGAACAAAATGGCAAAATGAAACGAACAACGGGAAGTGCTTGTGAGAGTCTGACTGATTTTTATGGAAACTTCCAACCGGCATATATTACATTTAACATGACGTCAGAGTTTACTGTTAATATACAAACACCTCCATATCCGAAGTTTATTGAGGAGAGTAACTTTGGAATTACGGATACCACGGTTTATATCCAAAAACAATATATCGCGGGTAAGTGCTTGTTTCTATTTAAACGGCAGCTCATTTGGGAAACTGATTTCATAAATTAATAGTATTACAAGTAGCAAAGATAATCAGACAGAAATAAGTGAACGAAATATACTCACAAATATATGACATGTTTTATAAAATGCTTCCAATAGTTGACTTTATTTCCAAATATGTAATCATATTCGTCTTTACTGCTCTATCACATGTATCATGATTATAACTTTTAAATTCTAATTATTTTATTTCTTACTAATTTTATTCTCAATGTATGAATCTCTTTGCATGATTTATTATGCAATTTATAAATATAACTCTTACTTAGTATTATTTAAAGAACGATCAACTTGTTGACTCAACCAATGGAGCTAAGGCTGTGTCACCGACCTCATCTTCACAGAAGCTAATTACGTACAATTACCATCTTATAAACGGAGAACGGTACATTTGCACATTTTATATTCACATAACACAAATAAAACCTGTATTGATAGTCAATGGAGTGTAAAACACATAATTTCGTTTAAAGTATTTAATCGTAATTATATACCCCCAGACCCCCACCCCCCACCCCCACCCACCCCCACCCCCAATTCATGTTCATTTTAGCTTTTTTGTTCATGCTAATTAAAGGTCTTCATCATGACCCCTGCATTGTTTCAGGCGCCATCTCGCTCATATCACTAGATCAGTGGCAGAAAAACTATAACGTGGCTCCAGCGTAAATGGATTGTCTACTATAAAATTTGCAGTTCAGGGTGAGAATGTTCCAGGCCCGTTTTATCTCGATGCGCATGGAGGATGAGCCTGGCATGTTTATTCCTGTAAGGCGCCATATAATCTTTCATGTGTTGGTGCGCCTTAAAACCCCAATTCAATTCAATACATCAACTAAGATTCCAACCGAGCTAGAAATGACAGCTATCGGAACAGGCAATGTCATTGATTATTTTACGGATAATACCACAAGAATCATCGAATCATTGAAAAAAAGCGAATGTGGTTTAAGGGTCAACGCAATATAGATTATTTAGAGCCGCAACTATTTATATATCAATTATAATATTTGTATTGAAACCAGCGTATTTACTTTTTTTACTTACATGTGTATACTTATACTTTTGACAGTATATGCCTAGTGTACGAGGCACTTGGCGGCGGATACCTCAGAAGCAAAGATACAGTAAGAAATACCGTTTCCGCTCCTGTTTCATATCAAAAGACCAAGACGTCTAGAACAGTGTGCTACAGATATGATGATGCAGCGCCAGTACATTGTATACACACTGGAACATGTCGCCAGGAACCTTTACAGATAGAACACCGTATAACACGAGCACAGTTAATCCTTGTAGAGTTCAATGGTTGGACTGATCCCATTCCACCTAAAGGGACGACGGAACATGCGTCTGGTATAGAATCCTACGAAGTAACGGTTAATGGAGTTACGGCGTCAAATGGAAATTCGACAGTTGATACCGATATCGTATTTAAGAAGAAGGTGAACTATACCGATACATCAATGACACTTAATCTTACATCAGACGGCCCTAAACTTTACTGTATAACTCTAGAAGTCAAAGATGTCGCTGACAATGTCAAACAAACGAGAAGATTTGTGCTGTATGATGATACATCTTTTATCGAAACACGACGTGATAAAACATTTACTATAACATCAGCCTCGACGGAATCCAACTACACATGGCAAACACACCATAACGACATATGTCTCAACTGGAATGACTTTTTTCTCAACAAATTTTATTTTGATAACCCGCTACTAAATCCTATTGAACCAGATCCTTTCGGTTTTATCAGTGGGGTTTACGAACAAATAAGCGGCCTATTACCAGTGTCAGGAACGCCAAATGTTTACGGCATTTTAAAGTATATGGTATCTTGGAACCTTAACGATGGTCCTATTTCCAAGGAAATGTCAGTTCCGAATTTCCTCAATCAAACATTTTGTCACAGTTTCAATGTGCAAGATGGTGAAACATATACACTGAATATACGACCTATTGATATCGCCAACAACACGTACATAGAGAATAGAACAGTCCATATTGACAGGTCAGTGCCACACATCAATAACATTTGGCTGATGAAAGATGGCTACAACAGTCTTTATGTTCATGATAGCACCGACTTGTCCAAGATGCAGCTCCAGTTCGAAGCCTTAGATCCGCATAGTGGAATCAGAAATGTAGACTGGACGTTTGGATTATCTGACTCCGGGACAGAACTAGCCACGGGAGCATTAAGCGTCGGAGCAATTTCGGGGGTAATTTATAATTTTCACAATTTTCACCCTTGAAACCCCAGCGGCCTTTTTTTGCCACTGACTGTTTCAAGGCGGTAGCCCTAATGTCAACACTTTTGTGTTTGTGATGTCTTATTTTTTGCCTTTTATTCATTTATAAAGTTGTTCTTTCTTTCTGTGTGTGTTTGTGGTTGACTGTCGTCCTTGAATGCTACTTTTTCTGTTCGATTTTTACGTCTGCCTTTTCATATATTTGTCAGTGGAACAGTTAACGTGTTAATTTAATCATTTAATAAAAATGACACTACTAATAATAAATAATGAAGTTGTGTTTCATCAATATATGTATATTCGGTCCAATGTAGCCAATCCATGAAACGCATGATTTATATTCTGACAGAATAAATGCCCACCGAGCGCGAGGGGGTGTTATTGCCCAGATGTAGGAGTTTTCGAAATGTTCCGTTACACAATCCCTCTCAACAAACTGGTGAATTATAACAAGCACAACGGGAACCACAACCGGAACTACTTCTTCACAGTTAAGGAGACAAACCACGCCATGTTGTCTAATACAGAACACGTGGACATACTCGTAGACGACTCGTCACCAGAGCCTGGAGTTGTGATGGAAGGTATTTTTGCTTTTACTTTTAGATATACAGTTTAATTCTTTATTCAAATTATACAGTATATAAGTATAGAAACAAACAGCTATGTTAATCACTATTGAACTGCTGCAGTGGCGTTGTTAGAGCGTCCAGGTTGCATGCGGGGAGGTCGTAGATACCCTGCTTGACGCTGAGAATATAAAAGGTAGTGCAAGGGATGGTCGTCCCGGAATGAGTATATCATGACTGGGTGGGGTATCATGCTACATGTGTATGTGACTACGGCGTGGCAGCACTACAAGGTTGAACAAAGAGCTCACTGTTACAAGTAGACACCGTCGTGATATGACTGAAAGATTGTTAACGGCAACGATATACCACTAACAGTAGCACACTCGATGTTTGTATTATATTAATAATATATAATTATGACTGAACATTTTTTGCTTATTAAATTAAATTTAATTGTCAAGACTAAATACAGGTCTTTTTGTCTTTTCTTTTACATCAAATGAGTTTTATTTGTGGATATATATTATTCTGACAGTCTCTAATGTGTGCAACTCAAATGTATTAATTACAAGTATTTGTCGGAATCAAAATAAGCTCTTAAAATGAGAAATATATTTCTGCAACACGCTAAATTGTTTATGTTAAACAACTAAACCTATTTACAAAATGTTATCATGTTTTAAATGTTATATTTTGTTGAAATTTTGACCATTTCCATTTCTCTCTGAATTTGTTTTATAAACATAATACTTTTTATTGTTTGTTTAGCACACCTGAGCCGTAAGATGCCATAGGTAGGCTTTTCAGACCGATATTTGTCCATCGTCCGTCAATCCGTCATTAGGATTTAGTTAAAAACACCGATTGTGTTACTTTGTTTGCTAATTGAAACGGGATTATTTCCGTTATGATGAAAGATGCTGTTCCATATATTCGGAACTTCATATCCCTAATATATATGTGTGTATGTGTATGATAATTCCAGGCTCAGTCGACAGTCCTGACATTGACTACACCAGCGATGATAGTGTTATGGTTCACTGGCATGGTTTTATCGACCATGAAAGCGGAATCAAGCTCTACAGAATCGGAATGGCCGCCAGGTGTTTAGGAAAGAATGAACTGTACAATTCCAATGGAACAGGAGATGTTGTCATTTTTAGAGAAGTTATTTTCACCGAGAACTCACTTCGACTTCCCGCAAATTTTACTGGCAAAATGTTTCTTACAATTGTTGCTTTAAATAACGCCATGAGTCCATCGGAACCAGTTTGCTCTGATGGAATAACACGCGATAAGAACTCATTAACGATGACATATTGAACTCGGACATCAATGTGCACTTTACAGAAAACACTCTTTGCGCCCGATGGTCTGGATTTAAACATCATGAATCGGTTAAATTGGAATTTGGAGTAGGAACAACAAACTTTTCCGACAATTTAGTTTCATTTTATGTCATAAACAGCACAAACCAAGACTGCACCACTTCTCCAATAATTACTTCCGGTGTAAAGTATTATATTCTTATTCGATCAACATGTTCTGGGGGCTCGACAGTTTCAACATCTAACGGTGTCACCATATGGAGTGAGGCTGCACTTCAGGCTTCCCTAAACGTACAGGTTGGACGAGATTGCACGACAATGCCTCCACTTATTAATGCAATAATCAATTCAAGTGCCTTTGGAACTACCTTTCAATCACCGACTCCGCTAGAGATTGGAAAGTATTACCATATCCATTTCGTGCATAATACGACTTCTAGTTTAGACATTACGTCACAGGAAGCACTCGTATCCCCGCTATTTGATGTTCAGTATAGACATACATTTGCAATACTGCCGTATGTTGAACGTCCAAGATTCGTCTTCAAAAACCAGAATAACACATCGAACGAGTCGGTTTCATTTACAATGGTGAAGTGTCCTAGCTCAAAATTCCTACAGTTCGCAGAAAGTGTATTCTCTTATTGGTACTATGGTTCTAACGTTTCACCAGCTTTAACATACGAGGTAGCGATTCTCCGAAGACCGAATAATATGTCTGTGAACTCCACTCCCGAAACTATGGTATCTTTTGAAACTACAAACACAATCACTGCGCATGTTTTTAGACATGCACACATTTCACCTGCGTCATCTTACCAAATTGCTCTACGGCCATGCACGAAACTACGCTGCACGAGGCCGATTACATCCGATTTCTTCAAGATGGAATACGCCCATCCAACTGGCACAATTGAGATATCTGAATTGAAGATTTCAGAAGATAGCTCATGTTTCGACATAGCTTTACACTGGCGACAGTTCCAGTCTGACAGTAGCATTTTGGTTTACCAATGGACGTTGAGTAAAGACTCGGAAGCAACACATTTACTTCGGAACTGGAAAACAAAAGCAAACTGTAGACCTTCGTCTTTTGAGGTAAGTACATTTTAATAAGAATGATTACTTCGTCATAACTAGTATGTTTTATTCGTGGCCACATCTGGAGAGATAAGTATTAATTTCACCTTTGACTGACGCTCTCTAGTTGTATATTACATTTGCTGCGATTTTAACTAAACTACAAGAAAGATACAAATATCGGACAGGAAAAGCAGCATTCAAGGACGACATAAACATAAAAACAAACTTGCAAACAGACAAACGAGAAGTCAAAAGTAATAAAAAAATACAAACGACATCACAAACACAAAAGGGTTGACAAAAGGGCTACCGCCTTGGAACTGTCAGTGGCAACAAAGGCCACTGCGGGTTTAAACCGGTTCTATGGTGCACCAAACCTCACACTTGCCCTACTGTCATCCCATTAAAACAGGACATTGTAAATAAAGAAATCCCCGCCATGATCTAATCTCTAACCAACAATGCAGCATCAATAGGCAAGAGAAGTAAAGCACACATATGCTCGTGTAAATATAATACAAAAACAAAAGCCAGAGCAACAAGGGAATAAACCATTAAGGTCACGACAAGAAAATCATAGACAATCATCAAACCCCACCGTCCCATTGGGCTTTAGGTAGGTGTCATCATAGGGTCCACAGCCTGTCCGGTCATCGTACAGCATAGTGGCGAACAGTAAAAGGGTCCACCACCAAGCATGCAATACGTTGAAAAATGATAGGGTCATAACCTCTTCTGATAAGCTTTTTAACAAGTTTAACAAAGATAGTATGAAACTGATCATGACCAAGAATCTTACGAAATTTATAAATCACATCACCACATAATTCAGGTTGTGATAGTCCTTGTCGCAGAAGAGTCCTTAAATTACTTTTATATTTGGAAAAAAAATATCAGGGTTACGATAATAAAATTTTGAAAAGGTTTTACGAAATTCAGGTAACGGTTACTCTGATTGAGTAGCTTTCTAGTTATACAAATATTACGAATATTAACTTAACTCGAGTACAAGCTCTTGAAAAACGAATAAGTAGAGACACATACACCCCATAAGAAGTTGCTCGGGGAACATCCCCATTCAAGTGGGGATAATTAACAATGTCAAAATTAAAATCATCTCTCTTGATATACAAACATTTATATGTAGGTGAACGAGTGTGTCGCGTTACCTGTCCTACCTCGATCATCGCTTTACGCATGCGTTCGAGCCTTCTCAGAGGCTGGTAACAAAGGGACAGTGTGTGAGAAACTGAACATCAAATCGCTAGGTGCATACAAACGTGACGTCGTTTACGACTTCGATGGCGCATTAAACTCCTGGGAAACCATTTTAAAGGTATTTATATGGGCGAGGGAAATAAAGACCTTATATTAGATAAGTGTGCGACATTTTTGGTATGACACGTGACTATTGTCATTATGTGTAGATATGTCACGTCTGGTGAATACACGACATGGCTATAGGGAATGTTAAGATAAAAAAAGAAATTTGAACTAAAACGTTGATCTTGACTTTGACACATTAATTTAGGAGGCGTGAGAGGTGTTTCACTTTGCATTACCTCTCATGAACAGACTCAATAAAACCGAGTCTTCTACATTTGTCTATTGTTTTTAGTATTTATTTATATATTTATGTGCTGATATGGCACGTTATACTCAATATTCAGTTTGTGGGAACAAACTTGACATTTAAACCTAGATATTTACATTTACTGTAATCTTGAACTGTACATATTGGAAAGGTCACGTGAATTGTGCGCGTGTCATGAGGTGTAAATTTCAAAAGTTGGATGCAGAATATGAGGAAAGAGAGTTGCACAAATGCTCAGATTTCGTGAACATAAATTACAATTTGGACACAGAATTTGAACTTGACTGTTCCCTTGACCTTTATATATTGTTAAGGTCACTTGACTGTTGTCATGACCTGTATACATCGATTTTTGACGATGCTATTTGAAGAAATTGATAAATTTTACCTAATGTTACGCTTTATTTATGTCAGACGGGCGACGACGTATGAAGGAAGGACGCAAGATGGCGGACATTGTGTTCCGTATGTAACGTTTTTTGAAACGACGACAGACAATCTACTTTTCGATCGTTAAGGATTTTGAAGAACGTTTTATATAAGAACATAAGTCTTATAAAACTATCAATGCATTGAATATCAACCAAATTGGTCTTACAACTGTTCATACTGTTATAGGTTTTATAATATCTTTTAAGTTTCAAAACTTCTGATATGTTAAGCTGTGTTTTATAATCGATTCAACATGAAATTGACACATATACAGTTTGATCATGAATGCATATGTGTTACAGGTAATACCAAGTTCTAATATAGGAAACGATTATCAAAAACGTCATGATGCCGAACTTGATTTTGGCACGTCTTCTACGAGGGTTATAGGTGCATTGATGTATGCATCGGAGATGAAAGTCACGTGGTACCTTATGACTTCACACCATGTCCCAATGTCATGTGAAAATGATTTGAGTTGCGTAACATCACTCGTATCAAACAATGGGTATATAATATTTGAACAAGAGTTGGTACACTTGGACCAATTTTATTACATATGTGCCTATACAAATACAACGGTCCTACAAAGGGAACTGTTTATGGAAACATTAGAGGAAATACGTAGCTGTAGTAATGGTTTCATACTTGATGATACGCCTCCATCGCGTGGAAGTGTCCATGTGACGAACACAGAAGGGTATTTGACCGATCTGCCTGAAATACTTATCACTTGGGAAGGCTTTAGTGAAAATGTCGACGCCACAAAACTCGGTTATGCAGACTCCATAAAATCTTACAGTTACGCTATAGGTAAGTTATTAATATCGATTGTCTAAATACGTCATTAAACTTTATGTTTGCCGTAAAATGAACATATCTTAATTTTGCTTATTTTGTTAACAGTGTCGTGATATAATCATTGAGATCCATTGGATGGTTAATATATCAGAAGTATATGTTTACTGAACTTCATTTAATGCAAGAAGATGTTTCTTTCAACCAAACAATGCATCGTTTGAGCTGAGATTTTCTGTAAACTTCAACAACATCTGAACTATGATCGTAAATAAGAAATTTATAAAACACGCACCATGGGGTTTTAGCAATGTTCTTGACATTAATTAGCATGTTACTTTATGTTTCGCCAATTATTTTGTAAACATGTAGGCAGTAGACCTGGAGGAAATGGTGTCAAGAACTTAACGAATGTTGGCCTTTCATCTACACTAGTGGAAAGAAATGTATCAGTTGTCGACGGTTCCAGAATATATGTGTCGGTTATTGGTACGTACTATGCCTATGTTGATATCTATTGCTTTCTATTTGTATGATAATGATCCGGCAATAAAAAAAGTATGATAATGGACCTTTGGAAACGGCCGAGCACGACACATACAAAATATTGCAGTCTCGGTTTGATTGAGACTGTTCATGAGCGGTAGTGAAATATGCTGGCTACCGCTCACGCCCTCTAGCCCGAAGATTCGATAACCGTGTCCAACTCTTGTTTTCTAATATATACCAATGATTCGTCAACATACTCGTCCTGTTTACGCTGTCATCTGACGGAAAAAAATATTTTTATTCTCATTCAAACCGAGAGTGCAATATATTTATATTTATCGTGTTCAGCAATTTTCAAATTTCCCTTTAATACTTCTTTTTGTCCAGATCCCTGCTAATGGAATCATGTACACTAAAATAATGATACTAGCGGCTATATGTACGGTGTTCCGTTAGGGCCATCGTACCATCGCGTATCGACCTTTACAAATCGATGCGCGTATCGACCTTTACAAATCGATGCGCGATGGTACGATGGCGATTGTACGATGGCGAAGAAAAGATGGTCCATCGCGTCATCGTCATCGTACCATCGCGCATCCACTTTAAACGCGATGGTACGATGAGCGATGACACGATTTCGATGGTATGATAGCGATGACGCGATGGACCATGTACCATCCTCATCGTGGCATCGCCATTTTACCGTCGATGTGCGATGTTGAATCGCCCCTTGCTCCTTCGTACCATCGCTCCAACGCCTTCCGTTTAGACATGCGCACATCAAAGCAAAACAAAATTGGAGGACATAATGGATGCAAAGATTTGACAATACTTTGATGTCCTTCATTTTTGTTTTGCTTTGATGCGATGGTACTATGTCGATGCCACGAGGATATGATGGTACGATGTACCATCGCAATCTTACCATCGTTCCATCGCGCATCAACTTGTAAAAGGTCGATGCGCGATGATACGATGGACCATCGTACCATCGCGTTTAAGATCGATGCGCTATGGTAGGATGGCGTTGACGTGATGGATCATCGTATCATCGCCATCGTACCATCGCCATCGCGTCATCGTACCATCGCCATCGTACCATCGCCATCGTGCCATCGCGCATCGACTTGTAGCGGAATTTAGTATATATGACTACATCATCCTCTTTCGACGGTATCGTTTGACTACCGTTTGTGCTTATATTTGCTGATCATAACCGTCGGTGACAGAGTTTCCTCAGTTGAAGTAGTGCTTACAACATGCTGAAGTAGTGTATAAAAAATGTATGTATACTTTAGAGATTGCTATGGGATGCACAATATATGTATGTGTACATGTCTTAGAGATTGCTATGGGATGCATACAACATGTATGTTTACATTAGAGATTGCTATGGAACCTTCGTTTTTACTATTTTTGTCTGAAAAAGTATGTTGTCTGCCTATGTCGCCGTTGTTGTTACAGATGAGATGTAAATCATTATATAAATATAGTTACTCATGTATTGAATGATTGTCCGTTCTCTACTACAAATTGTTGAATATAGAACACATATCCTCAAAAATACAAATAAAGAAATATTTAAAACTGTATTCTCGATTGATTTTAGCCACCGATCATTCTGGATTGTCGACCACAGTAACTTATCAGGGGTTAATCGTGGACACTACAGCACCATCTGCTGGAATTATATCAATTCTGGATGGATTCGACAACATTATGTACACGAGCTCTGACATTGTTGCTTTCCATCTGACTGAATTTGAAGATATCGAAAGTGGTATTGACCATTTCGAAGTTGGAATAGGCTCACACAAGGACATTGAAGATATTTATCCTGCACAAACATTCACTGATAACTATGTTGAACTGCGTCTGAATGACATGGATCTACACGAGGGACACGTATACTATATTATTGCTAAGGTTTGTCCTTCAGGTGTTTTATGAAATATATAAATATCTTTGACGCATCGTATCATTGCATATTGAGAAAACAACATGGTACTTTTTGGCAATATAAATTCGTTTTTCCTTTGCGAATTCATACCATAAGTTAAAATATTGTATTTTTATTAAGTTGTATTTTAAAAATATTCTTATTAATGTTTCCGAAATTGTCTAATATTACATGCAGACCATTTTACTAAATTTATTTTTACGAACTTTGAATAGGCTGTGAACAGAGCTGGACTGGTATCAAAGTTATCATCTGTACAATTTATTATTGACAAGACCCCACCTTCAGGTGGCCATGTTATGGACGGCCTTTGGACAGATGAGGTAAACTTAATACTTGATTGATTTTAGCCACCGATCATTGGACTTTCGATTCGGTGTATCCACTACTCCGGCCGATAACAGGCTCTAGGTATTTTTTAACCACTCATAGGATATGTTGTCTGCTTTTTAAGTTAGTCTTTTGGATGTTACTTGTGATAGGCAGGCTTCATAACCGCTGCTCCCAAAAAAAAATCATTTTTGTTTATTTCGCTCTTCGGGCATACAATTTTATTAGATCCTGGGACCATACGCCGCTGGATATAGGGGATGAAATAAAGCATATTTCACTACCGCTCATGAACAGTCTCAATCAAACCGGAACTGCAATATTTCGTATGTGTCGTGCTCGGCCGTTTCCAATGGTCCGTTATCATACTCTATATTGTTAAGTTACTGTTTCTAAATAATATGTTTCTCATCCAATAATTTGAGGTCATCGCAACAATACGCCTTAAATTTGCGTATTTATATTTATTTCACGACATTTTATGTAGTTAAATGGAGAAAATCGACATTACCAAGTGAGTTTTGTTGTAATATGTGACCTTTGGAAATTAGAAAGAAAAAAAATGTCCTATAAACAATTTTGTTGTCGAAACTCTCTTATAAACGTGTGGTTAAGAAAATCATTATTGTAATTTTTAATTGAGGTTTGTGTACCCTTCCTATCTTAAGTACAAATTCAGATTTCTCGTTTAACATTAAAAATTACTCAACTTCCTTCTTTATTTCCAAGTAAGTTCTGAACAGTAGCAAGCACTTTTCACTACCGTTCTCAATCAATCCGAGACTACAATACCATATTCGGCGATTTCGAAATTTCTCCTTACATACTCTTTAAATAATGAATTATATAAGCAGATAAAATAAGTATCACGTCTGGACTTATGTTTCTTCTCCAAGTTGTCTTATCGTTATCGATTACTGAAACTCGTGATAACTTGTCAAACTTGGATATTTTTCGGATGTATTGTCTAGTTTCTACTATGCATTTTTAAATAATTTTCCAGAGAGATATTGATTATCAACAAGACATACGCCACATCAGTGGACATTGGAAGGGTTTTGAAGACCCTCACAGTGGAATGGAATACTATAAAGTTGGTCTTGGCTCTCGGCCTTACTACGATGATGTGGAACCAATGATTGATGTGGGACTACGCCAAGGTGAACGATAGTACAGTAGATTAACACGAATTGGGATAGTACAGTAGATTAACATCATTACACAAACGTTTTTGAAAAACAGGGTATATTAAAATCGCCTCCGTTTGTCCGTCTGTCAGTCCTTTACCAAATCTCCTCCTGAAAACGCTGAACGAAATGCAACCAAACTTAAGCCCCACGAGCATCTTTGTGTTTTACTTATATTGCCTATTAATGCTGCCTTGTTGGTTAGAGAATAGTCCATGGCGGGGATTTCTTTATTTACACTGTCCCGTTTACTGGGTTGACAGTAGGGTAAGTGTGAGGTTTGGTGCAACCGGGAACCTGGTTTAAACCCCCTGCGGCCTTTTTTGCCACTGACCGTTGCAAGGCGGTAGCCCTATGGTCAACCCTTTTGTGTTTGTGATGTCTTATTTGGATTTTTATTCATCTTTAATTTCTTTGTTTCTGCGTGTGTTTGTGGTTGACTGTCGTCCTTGAAAGCTGCTTTTCCTGTTCGATTTTTATATCGGTATTAGGGTATGAATTCACCATATGATGACGGCGTGCAAGAGCAATATTATTTTTGGCTCCGCATCCAGGGGCCCTCGGCGTGTGGGTAGGGTCAAAAGGTCAAATACACTAAAACTTTAATTACACTGTAGTTGTTCATATTGTTGCATAAACTTGGTACATGCAGTCGTCTATGAAAGATAAACAACATATCAAACGATTTTATTAATTTGAACTCAGACATCGCCCGGGGCCCCAGGCTGGATGGGGCGGGGATTTGGGGTTCATTTCTTTTGTAATTATGTCTCAAATGAAACGTTATTATAATGGAATTATACTGTATACATTTATTTCCTCCTACATCATCAGTGGGTCATGTGGGGAAGGTCATCCAATACACTAATAATTCAATTACAGTGTCATTTTTCCATACGTTTGCGCATTAATTGGTATTAATGTGAAAGAGATACACAGCATGTAAATGATTTATTATTTAAAACTGGGACGTCTTTCCTGTGGTTGGGGTTGGCCGGGTGGGTGCTAGGTGGGGGAGGGTAACATGGGGTCATTTATTTTTTTAATTATATCTCAAACGAACATTTTGATGAAGGGATTACAGTGTACATATATAATAACACGTTCTTCACATGTATGTTCGTGTAGTGTGGTTGTAGTGGTTGGGCTGGAGGTTTTAAGTGGTGTCATCAGATCCAGTATACACAACATTCAATTGCAGTGTCATGTTTTTATTTATTTATTTTAAACCTCGCAAATATACAAGTATACTCTTCTGAAAAGACAAAGCATATCAAACAATTTCAGGGTTTTCTCTTTAGAGGTGTGCCGTGGATAGTGGGGAATGGGACTCTGTGTGTGTGTGTGTGTGTGTGTGTGTGTGTGTGTGTGTGTGTTTGTGGTAGGGGTGGGGTGGGGTTGAGTGTGGGTGGGGGAGAGAGGTAAATTTTGTCAAATATCTATTTCTCTTTCTCAATAAAATGTAATGATTTTGGGAATATCTGTATAATTTGCTCCAGTGTCACTATGGGAGTCTGTGAAAGGGGTCAAAAGTTCAAATAAACAAATACCCTCAACATTACTTATACATTTACAATATCATACAGAAACACAGAAAAACCTAAATAGTTCTATTTCTAATCTGGGTATCAAAGAACGGTCAAAACAATTACATATAAAATGGATACAGGGTTAAAAGTAATTGACCTGTGTGAAGAAAATATGGATTCATTTTAGTTGTATTTTATTTTGCTGATAAGAAAAAAGCAGTTAGTACTAGTTTCAAAAGTAATGTTTATTTATATTATTAGCAAAAAAATAGATTAAAATGTTCACTGAAAATGTATGGGTTTTATAGTACTAGTACTTGTCGTACACCTAAACGTACTGGAAATGTAGACTAGCGTGAAGAATATGAGACATATACTCTTACATATTATTTTACTCTTTGTAGATATAATGTATAATGCCTCATTCACACCTGGGCGGAAGTACTATATCACGGTGGAGGCATGTAATAGCGCCGGTCTGTGTAGGACTCTGGCATCTGATGGCATTATTCTGGACAACTCTCCGCCAATACACGGACTGGTTAGGATCGGATCGGAGGCTAAACATCAGAAGTTTCATCCTCATAAGTAAGCTGTTTATAAGCAAAATTACTCTAGTTTCATATTAGACACTTCCTCTTCACGAACAATATACAATTAGTGTTTTTATAACTTCGTCTGAATTTGCAACATATGAAAATGTTTTTTATTTATATTTGAGTCGTGTCTAAGAATAATCAACAAGATATAATACATAGTGTTCAAAACATTGTTTTCTACAAATACAAATAAAACATTGTTTTCTACAAATAAAAATATAACATTGTTTTTTACAAATACAAATATAACAATTTAAATTTATCGTCTAATTTTTTTGTTTTTTTAACAGTTCATCTATTCACATTCAATGGGCAGGCTTCCTAGATCCAGAGTCAGATATCGACCGATTTGAAGTTTGTATCGGCACAAGTCCTACCATATGTGATATAGAACCATATTTTAATTGTCTACTGTAATCTAATATTATTAAAACCGGACTTGATCTTCCCTTGAACACGAACATATACGCCACAGTTAATGTGTTTAACCGAGTTGCAATGCAGTCATCTCAATCGTCCGACGCATTTAAAGTTGACGATTCCGCCCCGGTTGTTGTAAATACACCATCGTTCCTATTAGAGTTTAACAATATACCAGGACGAAATACACAATGGGAGAAAAGTGTTTTGCGTGTGGCGTGGCAATTTGAAGACAAGGAAAGTCCTATTACAAGACACGTCGTTACTTTAGTTACACACCATGAGGGACACACTCCTCTAGAATACGTCGAGTTGGGATCTGAGAATTCATTTACGATGACTCTAGATGGAAAAAGTTGGTTGAATAATGGAGATAAGTATAAAATTGTTGTCACATGTTGTAACGCCGCTGGGCTGTGCACCTCGGGAAAAAGCTCTAATCTTTTAATTGACTCCTCACCTCCCCATCTAGGTGGACTGAAGCCTCCAATGTCTTGGGAAAACTTTGTCGATGCTTTTGGAAGTGTAAAGGCTAGAATATCATTGTCTTGGTATGGATTTAATGATCCCGAATCCGGAATTGAAGTTTATTATATTACCGCTAGTAGATCTTACAGCGATCACGAACTGACGGACGGTATTGCAGTAGTGCATCCGAATAATTCTAACAAAGAACTAGTAGGTATTTTCGACTTAAAAGAGGCAATTTCTTCGGCAGATATACTAATTTTGACTGTTTGGGCTGGAAATGTGGTTGGTTTGAATAGTTCAGTGGCGAGAATATCTGTAAATGCTCTTTCAAAATCTGCCATCAAACACGACTTGTCGAAACAGCAAGGCATATTTGAAATCGAAAAGTATTCCTGTGACATTCATTTTTGTAACAAAGATTGCACCTGTGCCGTTCTTGGAAAACCATGTGCTGATATAAATGCAAATATTACGTGTAACGCCTTACATTCATCAGACGTTGACGCAAATAATCTACCAACGGTTAAGGTATATGGTGGACTTGCAGCAAATCCTCTAATCATCACGGCATCGCCTGCTTGTCTTTCCGGTCATTGGCAGATCATTAAACACGTATCCAACGTATCTGTTCAACGCTATGAGTGGAGTATTGGACTACTGAACCAGCCACCTGGTGAAGGGATATTTGACTTGTCACATGAAAGACCTTGGAACGACATTGGCTTGAGAACTGACGTGGTACATTGTTTGGCACTAAACCGAAGTCTCATACACGGCATGGATTACGTTATATACGTCCAAGCGTGGTACGGACCTGACGTTTTCGAAATGTTTAGTTCCGATCCGATCAGGATTGATCAATCACCACCATCGATATCACGTGGGCGATTTATAAAGGATTCTGACGCCACATGCAAAACAGATTTTGACTTTATCGATTGGATGGATAAAATAACGGCATGCTGGCACAGTGTCTTCAGTGAGCAGCAAGGCATGATTACTCACTTCACCGTAGCTCTGGGAACATCAGTAAAAGGTAGGCGAATATAAAATACCATTTAACTTAAATGCCCAATTATTCACTTCACCGTAGTGCTTCGAACAGCAATGGAATGTATGTTAATATATACGAGAGAATGGTATTCTCGTATTCAAAGCTCTGGAACATACATGAACTGTAGGCAAGTTTGTAAACCATTACACTTAAATGGGAGGTTATTCATTTTACCATATATCTTGAAATATCCACGAACGCTGAGCAAATATATAAATACAATTAGTTTAAACTTAAATACAAATATTGCTATATCCACCGCCATATGCTTGCCATCTTCGGGATGGTTAAACTTCTGAACTGTTGATTTTCATGAATATTGAGTTCTGCTCAAAGCTTGGCTAGAGGGTGTTAGCGTAGCTAGCATATTTCACTACCGCTCATGAACAGTCTTAATCAAACCGAGACTTCATATTTCGTATGTGTCGTGCTCGGCCGTTTGCAAAGGTCCATTACCATACTCTTTTTTAAATATTTATTTACAGAAATACATTTATCCAGATTTACCTTATGTCAAACATGTATTTATCTATCAATGTGAACAACGCAATGAATTTATCTTTTAATTGTGTAATCAATAGTATACCACCTATGTTTCAGCCGACGATGTCTATCCGACAACAGTTGTAGGACTTGTCACTAATATAACCATTACGAATATGTCACTGTCGCACGGCACCGACTATTTCTTCACAATTACTGCTTACAATAACGTCGGTCTTCACACATCACACAGCTCTGATGGTTTCGTTGTCGACATGGACTTTCCACTAGCCGGAATTGTGTTCAATACGGAGAGACACAAGGACTCACGCTTCCAGTCGTCTAATTCAACATTCAGTTTATCGTGGCACGGATTCGTGGACCACTTCTCAGGCATTAAGTCGTACCATGCTGCAATCCTTGATGAAGATGATACGAACTCAACAGATATCACCTTTACAAATGTCGGGATACGTACACGGGTCACGCTAGACAATCTGGCGCTAAAGCATGGACACACTTATAGTGGAATCGTAAAGGCATATGACGCAGCGGGTCACGTCAGTGCTGTAGCAATGTCACGTGGTAAAACAGTTGATAGTACTCCACCAGAGGGATTCGTCTGTAGAAACTATTGTGATGTAGAAAATAGAACGGATGCACATTTTGATAAAGGTGATAAAACGATTGATATTCAGTATCATTTTAGAATGCATTCGCTTTACAAGATTCGTGGTGAACTTCTTACATCCTATCCTGGCCTAAAGGTTTCGTTTCGAATGGACAGAGTTCTTATGTACCTTCCGGTTGTAATAAATCATAACGGTTTGCGACAGTTCGAGTACAGTTTCTTTGCACCATTGTCCGGAAAACGCAATGTCTCCATCACTATACATTCTATATTAAACGTGTCTACATCGATTTACATAAGTGAGTGCACAACACTGGCGTCGGATGATAGCTCGGCAATTATTATTCAGCAAATAGAGTCTTCAACATTGGCTGTTAAAGCATTCGTGCTTGACACAGAAAGTTCTCTGTACAAGGTAATGTGTGAACAAATTAACATTGAGTATTTGCCATTTTCTTCTAAAAGCATCAATAAAAGACAAATCACAAAACGGAAGTCATAACAAACAGGTTATGCATGGTGTCGTTTATTCTTATAAACACTTTGTTTCAAACTATCATAATGAAGCAAATATACACTGTCTGCCAGATATTCAAATTCAGAGGCTAAAACTATTCTGCATTTTAATCTTCTTAGACTTGGATGTAGCTCTAACATACTTTAAGGTGATGTGTGTACTACTTATATTTACAGGTTGAGATCGGTGTTGGCACAACAACAGGTGGATTCCAGGTGAGGCCATTATCGCGGGTGCATGGTGGCAACAACGGAGTAATCCATGCAGATGTGCCACATGGTAGTCCTCTATATGTGACTGCTATAGCGGAGAATTACGCTGGATTACGGTCGAAGTTTCATTCAAAGCCAATAATTATTGATAAAACAGGTCCGATATTACAAGACGTTTCAACTGGAATAGAAGAGGTTGTTGAACTCATCGATACTGTTACAGGCCTAGCAGAACACACAATGACCATCAAAACCACGTGGAAGGTAGATGATTCAGAAAGTGGTGTCAAAGACTGCTACTGTGCAATCGGTAAGATTGACAATAAAGATGTGATGTAACGGTTGATGTTATAATCGTTTTTATCACCATATGTAACCTTATAAGAACATTGTCGTGGTGGTAATCGGAATCTACTCTACTATTATAATGAAGTGATGATTTAGTAACGGTCGTCCGTAGCCGAGTGGTTAGAGTCTCTGACTTGAAATCACTTGTCCCTCACCGCTGTGGGTTCGATTCCTCATGAGCCTAGGAAGTATCTTTATGTGAGGAAGCTATCCAGCTGATTTACGGAACGTCGGTGGTTCTTCTACCCATGTCCCCGTCCGTGCACGAATATTGCCCGGACGGGCACCTGGGGCCTTCCTCCACCAATGGAAGCTGGAAAGTCGCCATATGAACTTAGCTTTGGTGTGACTATAAAATACGATTAAATTAGTAACGGTCGGCTTAATTATCATATGTTTTAGAACCGTATTGCTTTTAAATTAATACAAGCTGTAGTCATGTTAAACGCTTTTGGTATGTGAAACATACGTAATATATACAATTACTGCATTTCGTTTAATTTCATGTTTTAAACATGAATAATCACAGTTATAATGTTTGATTTGGTTTTGGTTACTGTTAACTGCGTTACGTGGTCCCGCCTTAATTCCATTAAGCGATGGGAATGCTTATATTAGCAGGATTTTATAACGGATATTTCGACAATAAAACATGTTTAAAAACGTTTTTTAACTGAAAATAATGCGATAACCTGTTTAAAATTACCTATTAAATGTTTTAATGTTTTAATTTTACAATATGCAAACTTTTTAATCCGAAATTAAGGTTTTATTTCATGAACATTAATGCGCAGACCAAATAGTGTTATATTTTACCGTATATGCACTTTTGTAATTTTGCAGTTAGATATGTTTATAACGTATTGTTGCATCACATTTGTGTTTACTTTTATTTTGTTGTTATTGTTTTAATATTATATAGTATATTATACCGTTTCATGTTCATTTAGTAGGAACTGCCTATATTTTTGTCATTGGTCTTAGGAAAATATCAAGTAAATTACTTTTAAAAAATATAAATTTCTTTAGGAAGTCGAGTCGGAGAATCAGATATTCAAACATTCCAGCGTTCAGAACAACTCAATGTGTGCACATCACAACATATACGCCTGTATCATGGAACGATTATCTACGTGACGGTGAGATGCGTCAATAACATCGAACTTGCTAAGGAGATTACATCAGCTCCGGTCACTGTATCTACCGGGCGTCCACAGACGGATAACGCGAAAGTATCATTTGTTTGCCAAGATTGGGAAAGTATCAGCCATGGAACATCTAGTGTTTCTGGTATGTCTGTACAATCTAATCAGACCTACGTACAACTCCGTTGGTCAGGATTTAGTGACGACTCTTACATAACACGATTTGAATACCGTCTGATGCAAGGCAACAGTCCGATTGTAGGCTGGACAAGTGCTGACAGACGAAACATGGCGGCCATACCTGGCCTTCATCTTCATTCTGACAGTGTATACAGAGCAGAAGTAATTGCAGTAAACTCTGGTCAACACATCAGCAATGCAATAACCTCTGAACTTCTTGTCCTAAATATGGAACCCAAACTATCAGGTAACCTTTGGATCAAAGTTCATGTTTATCTAGTTGTTTATGATTTATAAACTTAGCGGGGGTATTCATCACCTTCAGTGAGTGTTCTTGCTATCAGATAATATTCGATAACAGCTTTGCTAAAATTGTCTTTTCAAGATTTAACGTATTTAGAGGATAGTGAACCATTCGTTTACACACATCTATGTGTGCATGCTTCGAATAATTATTATAACATAAAATATGTGAAACCTTCTGAAGTGTATTTGCCACTTTAAAACATACAACGACAAGGTAAATTACAAGTTGAACCATCACATGCATTGGTTCAAAACTCTGAAAAAAAGAGTATGACATGAAATGCATTGGTAGGTGTACTTGTGAAATATATTCTTACATAAACATCAAACAAACACATATGAAATGTAATTTTACCAAATACAAATATATCTTTCAATTATACTTTTTCTAGGATCACCACTGAAAATATCGAGAACGGGTGACACATTGCATTTAGATTGGACAGATGTATTTGATATACACCATGGCATACCCATAACGTATAGACTCACTGTTGGCTCTCGCGCTGGATACAATGACGTCACTGATGTTGATAACACAGATGCGCAAACGTACGACGTCACAGTTCCAAAGTCTACGATAAGTACAAGAGCTCTTCATATCTATCAAGAGCACGTATTCGATCGGTCTGTCCAATTCAATAATCACGACATACAAGACAACTGATTGAGACTTGATTATGTCAGTCCATTAGTTGCTATGATATTTGTTGTAAGGTTAATTCACCGAATTTCCTTACACGCTAACGATTGTTATAAATCCATAATCAGGGGCTTAGTTACATGTACGCAGAGTTTGAAGCTATGTCATTGTCTACAAAATAAGAATATTAAAAAGCTAAAATGCCATACAAATTAGGGTGTAGGGTTTAGGTGATCTAAATGAACGTCCTTTCATATTCAGTTTTCATGAACTTTCGAAAACCATTATAATATTAACGTCAAAACAGGTATTTAAAATGTTTGGAAATATTTCCAAAATGCACAACAGAGTATCAACGAATAAATAATGGCCACAGAGCCCACCAGCATAATATGTATCTTGCGTCCACTTTAGAAACGCTCTAGTCACCCAATAATAACATCGACTGTGTCACTGAATAAGCTGGAATATGTGATTCGTTTGAAAAGCTGTTTTTTTATTAAAACATGATACATTGGGCGGGTGTTGAAGCTTCCTGTTTGGATATAACAGCAAGCGTGTCCACGCATAACATCAATAAACTGGGATTTTACGACATATATGTCACGGCCATTTCTAAATAATTCCTCGACATATTCCTTGATAAATGTTCGTTTTCAGTCTATAGATACCCTTTTTAATCATGCTAATAGACTGACCTATCTTGAATCTTATTTGGTATAATTCACTTTCTCTCCGTCCAGTTATTATTACTGTATATTACCATATATGTATGGTACATAGATGTGTTTTATAGATTATGATATATAGATGTGTTTTACATGCAATCATATATTACTCAGATGTAGTTTGAGAGGCATAATTTACTTTTTCCGTCCATGTGTACTGCTTTGTTCTTTATAGATTATGTTTATTTTTTATATATCTATATGTGTTTTTAATATTTTATTATACGGATGTAGCTAGAACTTAATTTGATAAATTTTACTTTATTCCCGTCTATGTATGCTACCCTGTTTTTTATAGAATGTATGTCAATTTGCGCGTGGGTCTAGATGTGTTTTAATCATTTATTATACGGACGTAACTTGAAGCAAATTTGATAAAACTAAATAATGTTGATGTATATTACCATATTTTATTGCTTATATATTAATTGTGTGGAGATTTAGATGTGTTTTGCTTATATTTTATTATACGGATGTAGCTTGAACCTTATTTAATACAAATTATTTAATTTCCGCCCATATACACTAGACTAAGACAACACTTATAGGTACCACAGCTACTTTTTTCATATCTTTTAAATAGCATGTAACTTTTTGAAAACAATATAGTATGAACACACATTAATATGATTTTAACAGATTGATCACATAAAAATTGAAAAGAAATAGATAACACTCTGTAAACGTTTTAAGGTTTTAAAGAAAATTGCCAAAATGCGATCAAATTATGATAAAAAATAAATTATTGTTGTATTAGCTTTACAATTGGGGTACTTATAACTGTCGTCGAGTGTAGTTTTGTTCTATAGTATTCTCATTCAGCTGCCGAAGGCAGCTGACTCTTATATAGCGTTTATATATGTATATTGTTAACAGACTGTGACTCATGTAAGTGGCCAGAAGCATGCTTTACAACTTGAATTCCTAGAGAAGAGAACTGTTTGAAATATTTGAATGGTATAAACACATATTTTGTAATGTTGAAAGGTTACCATTTCACTTGCTGAAATGACGTTTTCGTAAACCAGTTTACTGAATGTAGCATGTAATCTTTAGTATTATATGTATATTAGCAACGAAATATTCGCAAGCCTCAATAGTGCAGTTAATATAGGCGCCGTGTTAGTGCCCAGGAAGGTAGGGTGCAAGCCTGTTGATTTCCCTTTTCTTTTTTTTCTTTTTTTTAAATTTTCATTGGTTTTCATTATTGCTGATGGTAAGGTAACAACAGTTCCTTTACATTTTTCACTTTGATAACGCAATCTTATAATTACACATGGTAACAGCGAACAGTTTATATGAGGCGCCGTGTTAGTGCCCAGGAAGCTAGTGTTCAAGCCTTCTGATTTCCCTTTTTTTTTAAATTTTCATTGTTTTTCATTATTGCTGATGATAAGGTAACAACAGTTCCTTTATATTTTTCACTTTGATAACGCAATCTTATAATTACACATGGTAACAGCGAGTATATGTTTATATGTGTTGTATGCACGCTCTAACGCACACGTATCCCTTACATGGAAACAATTGTATTTTTGTGCTGATGTGTACTTCTAGCATGTCGTGTTACAAGGTAATTGCAATCTATATGTAAGGCATGTCAAGGTATTTGAACAGAAAGAAGCGAGGTCGCCCACATTGATTTAAAATGATTGGTAGGAAGAACTGATGGTAAAAATCGGGAAGAATGTAAGAAAAAACGGTCGTGGTGTGTTTATGTCTCCGTGACAACATTTATTTTTTTCAATATTGTTTTAACACCCGTGAATTGATATATTATTATGTTAACTTCTTGTCTCTCGGCAGTTATTTTACGCTTACGTAAAACCTTGATTGTATATATATATATATAGTTGCAAACAAAAGTGTACACAGCTCAGTTGCGAAAGAAAGTGTGCACTGAGTTTTTTAGAATTAATTGTATAAATTCCAAAATTAATATGTCATGTTTGGTACCAACATTTTCATCCTTCCATTGCCAATATAATGTTGTCATTTGTTTTTCAATAGGTATAATCATTAAGGGACTGTCGCTTGATAAAGAGGATAAGGATGTAAAGTAAAATTTTAGAAGTGTACACTTTCTTTTGCAACTGAGTATATTATGTATTAAATGTAAAGATATATAATCATGTAATATATGTTTCTATCTAAACATATTTTTGCTCAATTAACTTCATTTCGGTCCAAATATATTCTATATAATCCTCATTAAATGCATATATACTCCAAACAATGTAAAAAATATAAGAATATTATCCAAAAGATTAAAACCCTTATTAAATAAAAGTTCCGGGATAAAAGTGTTAAAAACCGCAGATTATTTGATATAACCTTGTCGGTATAATAAAATAACGAACCAATGTTTTAATTTACAAATAACCTCCCTTTACATTGACATAACAACGAACTGATAATTTCTTTAAGGCAGATAAATTAAAACATGTATTTTTCGCAAATATCATTTGAACAGAATGTTCTGCATTTACTTGATAAGTCTGCAAATTACGCTGTTAATGACCGCTGCATCACATAGTTTTCTAAAGAAAGACAAAAATATCGGACAGAGAAAGCAGCATTCAGGACGACAGTCAACCACAAAACACAAAAACAAACACGCAAACAGACAAACGAGAAGGCAAAAGTAATAAAAAATACAAACGACATCACAAACACAAAAGAGTTGACAATAGGGCTACCGCCTTGGAACGGTCAGTGGCAACAAAGTCTACAGATTAAATTATATTGACGGTGTAGCCATTTATTCAACATACACTCACATTGTCTCTATTGCTAATTTACGTCCATATAAGGAGATTGGTTTCAATAAGTGTATATATTATTTTAGAAATACGGTTTTCATAGTTTACTAACTCCAATAATAATTATTTGTTAATGTTCAATTAAACCAATTATATAGCATGCCTATATATGTGTTAAGCTCTACTGACCAAATGTTTGTTTAGCTTATATGTTGTATTTCGTCCAAAGTCTGTCAGCAAATTCGCATAAAGAAATCTCTTAAACCGGACAATAGATTCTGCTAAAACGTGTCCACATTATTCATGTGACATCTCCGAAACCGCGCACAATGTTATAACAATGTGTTATGTTAGATCTACTCCGCCATGTTTTTGTTTTTGTCGTCTTCAAGTTTCAAGATGTCTGTCACAGTGATGCTAAGTTTACAAAGAGATGTATAGAGCAACCTTAGACATACTTGTACATACAGTAGAGCTGTCAAACCGCAAAATGGACTTTCATGAAACTCATCTACATTATTGTTTTGGTTTTAGATTGGTAATATGTCCGTTGCTCTCCGTCATCGAAGATGGTGCCATAATTAGGAATATTACAACAATAAGGCCATATCAAGTTTCATCATTAACAAAGTTGTACGCGCATGTATGCATTGACGTATATCAAGTTTGTGTTGTTGGTAGTTTTAAAATATTTAAGATGACCCGACGCCGAAAATCATGTTTACATAGAGTTATACATAGAGTTATATAGAACACATCTCTAAAAAGAAATATAGAAAGCATTCAAGGAGGACAGTCAACCACAAAACACAGAAACAAACACGCAAACAGAAGGCAAAAAACCGATGAATATGTTTTAAAGTAAATGAGTAAATAATCATGTGTTCCTAAAGTTGATATAAAAATCGAACAGTAAATGTAAGGGAGTCCAAGCCTGCAAACAAACAACGCTTACCCGGAAAGATATACTTATGTTTTTTTTATTTTTTTTAAATATTACCAGGTGGGGACTTGTAGGTATGAATCACTGTATGAATTTCTTGTATACTTTGCATTTCGTAACAACAGTGAGATTCCTAAAGAAATATAAAAAGATCTGACAGGGAAAGTAGCATTCAAGGAGGACAGTCAACCACAAAACCCAGAAACAAACACGCAAACAGACAAACAAGAAGGCAAAAGTAATAATAAAAGCAAACGACATCGCGGAATCCAGTGTAAATACCATTGACGGAATAACACAAACAAATTAGCAAGAACATATCTACATAATTCTACTAAACACTAGAAGTACAAAGCCGTATTAGGCAGGGACCCAAAGTTGATATAAAAGTCGAACAGTAAATGTAGGGGAGTCCAAGCCTGCAAACAAACAACGCTTACCCGGAAAGATATACTTATGTTTTTTTTAGTTTTTTAAAATATTACCAGGTGGGGACTTGTAGGTATGAATCACTGTATGCATTTTTTGTATACTTTGCATTTCGTAACAACAGTGAGATTCCTAAAGAAATATAAAAATATCGGACAGGGAAAGTAGCATTCAAGGAGGACAGTCAACCACAAAACCCAGAAACAAACACGCAAACAGACAAACAAGAAGGCAAAATTAATAATAAAAGCAAACGACATCACAAACGCAAAAGTGTTGACAATAGGGCTACCGCCTTGGAACGGTCAGTGGCAAAGTAGGCCACTGGGGTTTAAACAGGTTCTAGGGTGCACCAAACCTCACACACACTACTGTCATCCCATTAAAACAGGACAGTGTAAATAAAGAAATCCCCGCCATGATCTAATCTCTTACCAACAAGGCAGCATTAATAGGCAATATGAGTAAAACACAAATATGCTCGTGTAAATATAATACAAAAAACAATAGCCTAGAGAGCCACAATAAAGGTACTCAATGACTTTGCAGAAGCCAGAGCAACAAGAGAATAAACCATTAAGGGCAAGACAAGAAAGGTCAAAGACAAACATAAAACGCCACTGTCCCAATGGGCTTTAGGTAGGCGTCATCATAGGGTCCACAGCCTGTCCGGTCATCGTACAATTAAAGCGGAAAGCATAGTGGCGAACTGTAAAAGGGTCCACCACCAAGCATGCAGTACGTTGCAAAATCATAGGGTCATAACCTCTTTTGATAAACGTTTTAACAAGTTTAACAGAGATAGTATGAAAGTGATCATGACCAAGAATCTTACGAAGTTTATAAATCACATCACCATAGCAGTCAGGTTGTGTTGTTATAGTCCTTATCGCAGAAGAGTCCTTAAATTACTTTATATTTAGAATGAAGATCACGGTTACGATAATAAAATTTTGCAAAGATTTTACGAAGTTTATGGTAACGGTAACCCTGATTGAGTAGCTTTTTAGTTATACAAAGATTACGAATATTAAAGTCCTCAACTCGAGTACAAGCTCTTGAAAAACGAATAAGTTGAGACACTTACACCCCATAAGAAGTTGCTCGGAGAACATCCCCATCCAAGTGGGGGTAATTAACAATGTCAAAATTAAAATCATCTCTCTTGTCACACGACTAAGTTAACCTAGTCGTACCAAGCCGTTATATGAAAATCGCTTAACAAATAATCTTAACAAAAATACATTTTAACACGTAATTGTAGTCAAATAAAGTTTCAATGTGTAAAACCAATATGTGTATATGAAATACTATCAAACTAACGAATCACAATCTCATCACCTTAAACGTCACTAAGTTTTATGTTGTTGTTTTTATTTTGTCCTTAGCCAGTGTTACTTAGAATTTCGTGTGTGCTCAGTAACTTTAGTAACTTTAGTAAATCGTTCAGCTTGTCACCACATGTTGTATGATGTGAAGAATTATACATATAATGCCTTTGACAGGTTTCATAATGAGTAAAATTGACACTTGCCTTAAAGAGTTATTACCCATGATCATTGAAAAAGTAGGCAAATCTTAGATTGAATATACAATAACTTTAGCAAACGGATTCCGATTTTCACACAATTTAGTATGAGACTTTACATTAATATGAACTTTGACAAGATTGACAATTAGCAAAATTGACACATGCCTTACTCAGTTATTACCCTGAATATTGTGAAAAAGCACATTTGAGATTTCGTACACAATACATTAAGTGAATTGTTTCCGATTTTCACCCAATTGAAACTTTATTTCAAACAGATTTCTCACAAGTTAGACAATATTGTGGCTTTAAAGTAGAATATCGCTTAAGCCGCTTAAGCCGGTGCTAGGAGGTGTGATAAGTGTTGCACTTAACATTACCTCTCATGAACAGACTCAATAAAACCGAGTCTGTTACTTTTTTCTCTAGTTTGTGTTTGTTGCTTCCAATGGATCCCCTTGACGGTATTTATTAACATTCACACTAGCGTTTGTTTAGTGCTGTGTGGCGGTCGTAAAAAGTCGCCCCGACTACAAATCTCTAGCGTTAATACTTACTGGTCCTTGGGACTATTAAGCCCAACCGTTGTCGATTTAAGGTAGATTATCGTTTAAGCCGGTGCTAGAAAGCGTGACAGGTGTTGCACTTAACATTACCTCTCATGAACAGACTCAATAATGAGATAGGGTTCTATAGAAACCACAGCGTCCAAACGCAATGGCATCGTAGGTCCGTACTGTACAACAAACAATGATTATTTAATTAATTATACAATGATAAAGACAAAATACAACAGAAAGTGTGGTGAACACAGGATTACCGACTTGGAACGATCAGTAGGCAATAAGGTCTACAGGTTAGCTTCAATCGAGTTTATGTGTACACAGTTCTCGCTATTATTCTGTCTTCAGCGCCCAAATAGACAAGACGGTGTAAACAAAAGTATATCCCATCAAAAGGAATTCAGTAACAATAAAGGTCACATCCAGAAAAACTAACAAAAGATGTTGTTGTAAAGCTATATAAAATACCAAATAAGAAACATCTCAGGATGTATCCAGAATTGTACTGAACAAACAAGGGTCGTATCCTTTACTGACGCCCTTCATGATTAATTTTGTAAAGTCGTCAGGAAACCAGCCAGATTCTTTTAACTTTCGAAGTTTATAGACCACATCTCCGTAAAATAAGGGTGATTGTAATGCCTGTCGCCCACTCCATTGAAGATTTTAGTATAAAATGGTGTCATAGTGAACATGCGGACCCAAACTCGCTTTCTACTTGGAAAAAGTCAATTCTTAAAATTATAGACTAACCCCTCTTTACTTCTTCCGAGACCTAGGTTTCATTTCGTAATTTAAAATCAGGAATTCAGGAATTTCATAATAAATATGTTTTAGTTCCTGCAGATAAAGCTGCTAATAATATAAGTATTGTTTGACGCCTACATTACGTGAATGTTTTATAAGGCTGGTGTACACGATAAGCAAAATAAACTGCCTACTATGTACTGGATTCCTAAATTACATAAAAATCCGTATAAGGCCCGCTTTATTTCGAATTCTAGTGCCTGCACCACAACAAACACAACAAACATCTCCAAACTTTTAACTTATTGTCTTACTGCCGTTAAAGATCACATTAAACTATATTGTGATAAAACTTCTGAAAATTCTGGGATTAATTTATTTTGGTCTATAAACAATTCAGGAGATGTCCTTGATAAAATGTTCAATAAGACGTCAAGTTTCATCAATAAGCACTTATGACTTCTCTACACTATAGACTACCTTACTACATCACCTTATTAACGACAAACTTATTGCGCACATTCAAAACACATTCGTTAGTGAAAATACTACATATTTGGTCTGTAATAATATTAAAGCGTTTTTTACTAACGGCAGTTTAGATAATTACACTATGTGTACTTGCCATGAAGTTTGTGAAGCACTCATTTTCATATTCTATAATATTTTCGTCAGGTATTGAACCACCGTTTATAGACAAATTGTTGGTATCCCTATGGGTACGAACTGTGCACCGCTTGTCGCAGATTTTTATATTGCTATGAAAGAGATTTCATGTTGAGTCTTTCACCAGATACCCAGGCAGATGTTATTGAAGCCTTTAATGACACCTCTCGGTATCTGGATGACATATTGAACATTTACAACCTTTGCTTTCCAATTATGGTTAATAATATTTATCCTAAAGAACTTCAGCTAAACAAGGCTAATAATTTTGATAATAACGCTTCTTTTCTTGATTTAGATCTCTCTATTGACAATGGTGAAATTATTAGCAAAATCTATGACAAGAGAGATGATTTTAATTTTGACATTTGTAATTATCCCCACTTAGATGGGGATGTTCCCCGAGCAACTTCTTATGTGTCTCAACTTATTCGTTTTTCAAGAGCTTGTACTCGAGTTGAGGACGTTAATATTCGTAATCTTTGTATATCTAAAAAGCTACTCCATCAGGGTTACCGTTACCATAAACTTCGTAAAACCTATGCAAAATTTTATTATCGTAACCCTGATCTTCTTTCCAAATATAGACACAAGTACAGATCATGGCATTAACGGCAGCTGAAAGGTCCAAGAAGTATAGAGACAACAAGAAAAAAGATACACCAAACCATGAACAGTATCTCCAGAAAGAGAGACAGCGATATGCCAAAAGCAAAGAAAGAGGCGATCTTGATTTTTCAAAACAAAGTGAACGTGAAATGAAACTTCTTAGGCGAAAATAAAAATTAAGCAAACGCAACGAGAGACAGGGAATAAAACTAAAAGCAGGAGGAATCGATTTTATGAACGATAACAGTCCCACTAACTCGCCTGTTAGAGTTAAGAATCCAAGAGAAGAAATAGTTGAACCAGAACCAAGTCCTTCAAGGAATAAACAAGAAAACAAGCAAAGTTCTTCCGGAAATCAACAAGACAACTATGGAAGCAGAAATCACCAAGCCACGACAGGAAAGAAGAGAAAGAAATGATTTCGTGCTAAGGCATATAGAACGATTAAACGTCTTGAACATGAGAATAAGCGGTACGAGACATTATGGGAACGAATCAGAAAAAAGGTCCACCGCCTGTCGAAACATACGAATAGGAATGGGAAAATAAATCGCATAAAGTCTCAATATCCAAAAGTAAAGTACCTAAAGGTGACTAAGATCGTTAGAAACGTTATATTAATGACACACTTATGAATTTGTACAAAGGATTTCTCGAAAAGCACTTTGAAAGTAAAATGTCTAGTTTCTGTCGTCTGAGACATTGTTCGATAGTGCAGAGAAATATCAACTCAAGAGAAACCTGCTTGTGCAAACTGCACGAGAACGTAAGGTTTAGGGTAGAGACATTGCATAGGCTACACAAACTTGATCAATCAAAACCTGATAAGATTATAGAACAGTCGATGTGCGATATAAATAGGAAGGAGTGTGCATTTAGCGAATGTAACACATGTCAAAATTATAATAAACTCAAAACAGTAGATAATACTAAAGAACGAGCCAGGGAGCAGGTGACATATTCACAATGGGTCAATAAAAACGTAGAGATCAGCACAAAAGATGCTTGTAAAAATGTTAACAAAACTATGAAAATTAGTGAACAGAATACTATTGAAACGCTTCTCAAAGAAACTACAACTTCACTTAAAGACAAGTACGCAAGACATGTCTTCAATATTAGACACCAGTATCGCACAATAAAACGGGTAAAAGACAACCTGAATCTGAGGCAGCACAATTGTAAATTATCGAAGGAAGTCCATTACATACACTTTGATGGGTCGAGAAACCAAATTTCTCTCCACACTGTTGTAGTTTATACAAAAGACAAGGTAGAGTATTTATGCACAGATTCTAAAAACACGCAACACGGACCCGGAGCAATATAGGGACACTTGCGACCGGTCCTTCAATGTCTGAAAGAGTCGCACTCTGAGGTTACATCTGTGAATTTCTAATTCTGGACAACTATGGCTTTGAGAATGCAACGTGGAATTTCAGCGAGAGCGGACATGGTAAAAGTGCAGCAGACGGTGTAGGCGGTTCAGTGAAACTCATTGCTAACAGACATGTCGCAAATGGAACAGACATCCCAGATGGAAAAGCTTTCATCCAACATGTTGGTGACAACTTGACAAACGTCCGCCTATTCTTCGTAGAAAGTGCCGATATTGAAAGTTTCACGATGATAGTACCTAGTAGCTTGCAAACTGTCAAGGGGACGATGAAGTTACACCAGGTGGTCATAGGCAGAGGTCACAGAGGTATTATGCGATTGAAGGTGTTGAGCTGTTTTTGAAGATGGCCAGAACCATGTGACTGTTACATTCAGTCTCAGAGCATCACTGTGTCGAGTTTCGGACTATAGGTAAGACAATGCTATTTAAAGAGTCCACTTCATCAAATAAATGTATATTAGTACCGATATAATTTCAAAATTGATGAATCGCTTTATATACTATGCGAAATAGTAAGTGTTTGGATGAAAA
This sequence comes from Cyrtodaria siliqua, assembly GCA_037043455.1. Taxonomy (NCBI): domain Eukaryota; kingdom Metazoa; phylum Mollusca; class Bivalvia; order Adapedonta; family Hiatellidae; genus Cyrtodaria; species Cyrtodaria siliqua. The sequence continues at coordinate 141,443 of JAWPHD010002909.1, read as the reverse complement.
TATAATCTGTATTGTGAACAATGCAATCGTTTGGCCGATTTCGTCAATTTTCATTTGTTTAGCAACGAATAGCCTTCATAGTTAAACACCTTGGTCATTGTGATTTAAAACGTGATTGTAAATTTCTACTGTAGTTTCGACTCCCGAAAACGTACATGATTCCATGACTACTGAGGTGCGTGAGAACCAAGATCTGAACAATCATGATTGCAGCCTACGCCCCCATCCAGAATTGGTTGGTACAGATAAAAAAGCTCTGGACAATCATGATTGCAGCCTACGCCCCCAACCTGAATTGGTTGGTACAGAGAACGAAGCTCTGGACAATCATGATTGCAGCCTACAACCCCAACCGGAATTGGTTGGTACAGAGAACGAAGCTACGGCCAATCATGATTGCAGCCTACGGCCCCAACCGGAATTGGTTGGTACAGAGAACGAAGCTCTGGACAATCATGATTGCAGCCTACGCCCCCATCAAAAATTGGTTGGTACAGAGAACGAAGCTCCGGACAAGCATGATTGCAGCCTACGCCCCCCATCCATCAGGAATTGGTTGGTAAGAGAACGAAGCTCCGTTTGATCGGTACAGAGAACGAAGAGCTGGACAATCATGATTGCAGCATACTCCCCATCCGGAATTGGTTGGTACAGACAACGACCCTCTGGACAATCATGATTGCAGCCTACGCCCCCATCCGGAATTGCTTGGTACAGAGAATGAATCTCTGCACAATCATGATTGCAGCCTACGCCCCCATCCGGAATTGGTTGGTACAGAGAGCGAACGAAGCTCTGCACAATCGTGACTGCAGCCTACGTCCCCATTCGGAATTGGTTGGTACAGAGAATGAAGCTCTGGACAATCATGATTCCAGCATACCACTCCATCCGGAATTGGTTGATATAGAAAACGAAGCTCTTGACAATCATGATTGCAGCCTACGACTCCATCCGGAATTGGTTGATATAGAAAACGAAGCTCTGGTTAATCATGATTGCAGCCTACGTCCCCGTCTGGATTTGGTTAGTACAGAGAACGAAGCTCTGGACAATCATGTTTGCAGCCTACAACCCCGTCCGGAATTGGTTGGTACAGTAAAAAAGCTCTGGACAATCATAATTTCAGCCTACAACCACAAGCAGAATTGGTTGGTACAGAGAACGAAACTCTGGACAATCATGATTGCAGCCTACGCTCCCATCCAGAATTGGTTGGTACAGAGAACGAAGCTCTGGACAATTATGATTGCAGCCTACGCCCCCATCCGGAATTGGTTGGTACAGAGAACGAATCTCTGGACAACCATGATTGCAGCCTACGCCCCCAACCGGAATTGGTTGGTACAGAGAACGAAGCTGTGGATAATCATGATTGCAGCCGTTAACAGTAACTACTGTGGTTGTTCAGTACGATTCTGGATACATCCTGAGATGTTTATTATTTTATATGTGTTTCTTTAGTTAGTTTCTCTGGATGTGGACTTTATTATTAGAGAATTCCTTTTGATGGGATGTAGTTTTGCTTACACTGTCTTGTCTATTTCGGCGCTGAAGACAGGATAATGGCGAGGATTGTGCGCATATAAAATCGATTCAAGCTACCCAGTAGACCTTATTGCCTACTGACCGTTCCAAGTCGGTAACCCTGTCTTCACCAACCTTTCTATTGTTTTGTGTCTCTTTCATTGTATTGTCAAGTCCTTGTTTGCAGTACAGTGCGGACCTACGATGCCATTGCGTTCGGACGCTGTCGTTTCTATAGGACCTTATATATCATTTCTATACAATCATGATTGTAGCCTACGTCCCCAACCGGAATTGGTTGGTACAGAGAACGAAGATCTGGATAATCATGATTACAGCCAACGCCCCCAACAAAAATTGGTTGGCACAGAGAACGAAGCTCTGGACAATTATGATTGCAGATTACGACTCCATCCGGAATTGGTTAGTACAGAAAACGAAGCTCTGGACAATCATGATTGCAGCCTACGACCACGTCCGCAATTGGTTGGTACAGAGAACGAAGCTCTGGACAATCATGATTTCAGCCTACAACCACAAGCGGAATTGGTTGGTACAGAGACCGAAACTCTGGACAATCATGATTGCAGCCTACGCCCCCATCCAGAATTGGTTGGTACAGAGAACGAAGCTCTGGACAATCTTGATTGCAGCCTACGCCCCCATCCGGAATTGGTTGGTACTGAGAACGAATCTCTGGACAATCATGATTGCAGTCTACGCCCCAAACCGGAATTGGTTGGTACAGAGAACGAAGCTGTGGATAATCATGATTGCAGCCTTTAGCTGCAACTACTGTGGTTGTTCAGTACGATTCTGGATACATCCTGAGATGTTTATTATTTTGTATGTCTTTCTTTAATTAGTTTCTCTGGATGTGGACTTTATTATTAGAGAATTCCTTTTGATGGGATGTAGTTTTGTTTACACTGTCTTGTCTATTTGGGCGCTGAAGACAGGATAATAGCGATGATTGTGCGCATATAAAATCGATTCAAGCTACCCAGTAGGCCTTATTGCCTACTGACCGTTCCAAGTCGGTAACCCTGTCTTCACCAACCTTTCTGTTGTTTTGTGTCTCTTTCATTGTATTGTCAAGTCCTTGTTTGCAGTACAGTGCGGACCTACGATGCCATTGTGTTCGGACGCTGTCGTTTCTATAGGACCTTATATATCATTTCTATACAATCATGATTGTAGCCTACGTCCCCAACCGGAATTGGTTGGTACAGAGAAAGAAGATCTGGATAATAATGATTACAGCCAACGTCCCCAACAAGAATTGGTTGGCACAGAGAACGAAGCTCTGGACAATCATGATTGCAGATTACGACTCCATCCGGAATTTGTTAGTACAGAAAACGAAGCTCTGGACAATCATTATAGCAGCCTACGCCCCCATACGGCATTGGTTGGCACAGAGAACGAAGCTCTGGACAATCATGATGGCAGCCTACGACCCCGTCCGCAATTGGTTGGTACAGAGAACGAAGCTCTGGAAAATCATGATTTCAGCCTACAACCACAACCGGAATTGGGTGGAACAGAGAAGGCAGATCTGGACAATCATGATAGCAGCCTACGCCCCTATCCGGAATTGGTTCGTACAGAGAACGAAGCTCTGGACAATCATGATGGCAGCCTACGCCCCCATCCGGAATTGGTTGTCACAGAGAACGTCGCTCTGGACAACCATGATTGCAGTCTACGCCCCCATCCAAAATTGGTTGGTACAGAGAACGAAGCTCTGGACGATCACGATTGCAGCCTACGCCCCCATCCGGAATTGGTTTGTACACAGAACGAAGCTCTGCACAATCATGATTGCAGCCTACGCCCCAATCTGGAATTGGTTAGTACAGAGAACAAAGCTCTGCACAATCATGATTGCAGGCTACGCCCCCATCCGGAATTGGTTGGTACAGAGAACGAAGCTCTGGACAATCATGATTGCAGCCTACGACTCCATCCAAAATTTGTTGGTACAAAAAACGAAGCTCTGGACAATCATGATTGCAGCCTACGCCCCCATACATAATTGGTTGGTACAGAGAACGAAGCTCTGGACAATCATGATTGCAGCCTACGCCCTCATCCGGAAATGGTACAGATAACGAAGCTCTGGACAATCATGATTGCAGCCTACATTCCCATCCAGAATTGCTTTGTTGGTACAGAAAACAAACGAAGCTCTGGACAATCATGATTGCAGCCGACGCCCCCAACCGTAATTGGTTGTTGGAACAGAGAACGAAGCTCTGGACAATCAAGATTGCAGCCTACGCCCCCTACCGGAATTGGTTGGTACAGAGAACGAATCTCTGGACAATCATGATTGCAGCCTAAGCCCCCATCCGAAATTGGTTGGTACAGAGAACGAAGCTCTGAACAATCAGGATTGCGGCTTACGTCCCCATCAGGAATAGGTTTTTACGGACAACCAAGCTTTGGGCAATCATGATTGCAGCCTACGCCCCTAACCGCAATTGGTTGGTACATAGAACGAAGCTCTAGACAATCATGGTTGCTTCCTAAGCCCCAATCCAAAATTGATTGGTACAGAGAACGAAGCTCTGAACAATCGGGATTGCAGCCTACGTCCCCATCCTGAATTGGTTGGTACGCAGAACGAAGCTCTGGACAATCATTATTGCAGCCTACGCCCGAACAGGAATTGGTTGGTACAGAGAACGAATATCTGGACAATCATGATTGCAGCCTACGACCCCATCCGGAATTGGTCGGTACAGAGAACGAATATCTGGACAATCATGATTGCAGCCTACGCCTCGCCCCCATCCGGAATTGGTAGGTACAGAAAACGAACTCTGGACAATCATGATTGCAGCCTTAGTCCCCATCCAGAATTGGTTGGTTGGTAGGTACAGAGATAGAAGCTCTGGACAATCATGATTGCAGCCTACGCCCCCAACCGGAATTGGTTGGTAAATGGTCTATGTGCCCTTCACGCTACATTGGTCTAGGTGCCCTACACGCTACATTTGTCTAGGTGCCCTACACGCTACAGTTGTCTAGGTTCCCTATACGCTACATTGGTCTAGGTGCCCTACACGCTACAGTGGTCTAGGTGCCCTACACGCTACAGTGGTCTAGGTGCCTACATGCTACTTTGGTCTAGGTGCCCTACGTGCTACAGTGATCTAGGTGCCGTACACGCTACAGTGATCTAGGTGCCGTACACGCTACAGTGATCTAGGTGCCTACAAGCTACAGTGGTCTAGGTGCCCTACACTCTACAGTGGTCTATGTGCCGTACACGCTACAGTGATCTAGGTGCCTACAAGCTACAGTGGTCTAGGTGACCTACACGCTACAGTGGTCTAGGTGCCGTACACGCTACAGTGGTCTAGGTGCCGTACACGCTACAGTGGTCTAGGTGCGTCATAATAACCGTTGAGTATAACAGATATTATAGTCAGTATTATGAAATAATCTAAATGTATACCACATTTAATGTACTTTTAAATTGTATAATTTAACATTTTAAGAGTTGTTTTTTAACAACGCATAACTATTCACATGTTAACTGCATATGTAAATATAAATTAAAATGTAGAGGTGTTCCGTAAAAGTTTTGATTTGAGTTATGCCTACTTGCATGAAAGTCTTTCTTTTCGTTTTCGTGTTCGTTAAACGAATATGTTGGTGATACACCAGAACGCTATTTATGATCACTATCACCGCGAGTTTTGCATTGTTTGCGCCAGGGCACTAATGAATTGCTTGGTTATCAGGTACGTGTTATGTATTTCCTCAATAAATATCTTACGTGTAGCGTATTCTTTGGAAACCTGCGACGTGTTACATACTTTTTTTTTTCTTATTTTCCCCCAGATTTCCATTATATTTCAGTTCCTGGAGACACTATTTTACACGCATTATGTGTTATGACATTTCTTATGAAATGCTAAGCCCAAATTAACGTAACACCTTATACTGAGTGCATTCTGTAGTATATGCGGTCCTTAATTTACTAAATTCGGTGCATTTATCATTATATGTTGTACAAAGTTCTTTATATGCTGTGCATACGTCTTTATATGCGGTCCAAATTTCTTAATATGCTGACCAAACTTCTTTATATGCTGTGCACTCTTCTTTATATACTGTACAGATGTCTTTATATGCTGAGGAAACGTCTTTATATGCTGTCCAAACTTCTTAATATGCTGTCCAAACTTCTTTATATGCTGTTCAAACTTCTTTATATGCTGTCCAAACTTCTTTATATACTGTACGGATGTCTTTATATGCTGTGGAAACGTCTTTATATGCTGTCCAAACGTCTGTATATGCTGTGTCAACTTCTTTATATACTGTACATATGTCTTTATATGCTGTACAAACGTCTTTGTATGCAGTACAAACTTCCTTATATGCTGTACAAACTTCATTATATGCTGTACAAAGGTATTTATATGCTGTACAAACTTCATTACATACTGTACAAACGTCAGTATATGCTGTGCAAATTTCTGTGTAGGATGTGCAAACTAAGGCATATGATGTGCAAAGTTCTTTATATGCTGTACATACTTCGTTACATGCAAACTTATTTATATGCTGTCCAAAGTCCTTTATATGCTGTCCAAACTTCTTTATATGATGTGCCAACTTCTTTATATGCTGTACAAACGTCTTTATATGCTGTAAAAACTTCTTTATATGCTGTACAAACTTCATGCTATGCTGTACAAACATCTTTATATGCTGTACAAACTTCATTACATACTTTACAAATGTCTTTATATGCTGTACAAACTTCTTTATATGCTGTACAAACATCTTTATATGCTGTACAAACTTCTGTATATGCTGTACAAACTTCATTATATGCTGTACAAACTTATTTATATGCTGTACACATGTATTTATATGCTGTACAAATTTCATTACATACTGTACAAACGTCTTTATATGCTGTACAAACTTCTTTATATGCTGTGCAAAGATCTTTATGTAAAAACGTCTTTATATGCAGTAGATGAATGTCTATATATTATGTGCAGATTTCGTTATATGTTGTCGAAACGTCTGTACATGCTGTACAAACGTCTTTATATGCTGTAAAAACGTCATTACATGCTGTACAAATGTATTTATATGCTGTACAAACTTCATTAACAGCTGTACAAATGTCAGTATATGCTGTGCAAATTTCTGTATAGGATGTGCAAACTACGGTATATGATGTGCAAAGTTCTTTATATGCTGTACATACTTCGTTACATGCAAACTTAATTATATGCTGTCCAAACTCCTTTTTTATGCTGTCCAAACGTCTTTATCTGCTGTGCCAACTTCTTTATATGCTGTACAAACGTCTTTATATGTTGTCCAAACTGCATTACATACTGTACAAACGTCTTTGTATGCTGTACAAACTTCTTTATATGCTGTACAAACTTCATTATATGCTGTACAAATGTATGTACATGCTGTACAAACTTCTTTATATGCTGTACAAACTTCACTACATGCCGTACAAACTTCTTTATGTGCTGTACACATATCTTTATATGCTATACAAACTTCATTACATACTGTACAAACGTCTTTATATGCTGTACAAACTTCTTTATATGCTATGTAACTATCTTTATATGCTGTGCAAATATCTTTATGCACAAACGTCTTTATATGCAGTAGATGAATGTCTATATATTATGTGCAGATTTCGTTATATGTTGTCGAAACGTCTGTACATGCTGTACAAACGTCTTTATATGCTGTAAAAACGTCATTACATGCTGTACAAATGTATTTATATGCTGTACAAACTTCATTAACAGCTGTACAAATGTCAGTATATGCTGTGCAAATTTCTGTATAGGATGTGCAAACTACGGTATATGATGTGCAAAGTTCTTTATATGCTGTACATACTTCGTTACATGCAAACTTAATTATATGCTGTCCAAACTCCTTTTTTATGCTGTCCAAACGTCTTTATCTGCTGTGCCAACTTCTTTATATGCTGTACAAACGTCTTTATATGTTGTCCAAACTGCATTACATACTGTACAAACGTCTTTGTATGCTGTACAAACTTCTTTATATGCTGTACAAACTTCATTATATGCTGTACAAATGTATGTACATGCTGTACAAACTTCTTTATATGCTGTACAAACTTCACTACATGCCGTACAAACTTCTTTATGTGCTGTACACATATCTTTATATGCTATACAAACTTCATTACATACTGTACAAACGTCTTTATATGCTGTACAAACTTCTTTATATGCTATGTAACTATCTTTATATGCTGTGCAAATATCTTTATGCACAAACGTCTTTATATGCAGTAGATGACTGTCTATATAGTATGTGCATATTTCGTTATATGTTGTCAAAACGCCTCTATCACAAACACACACACTTGATCAAAGGTGGCACACGAAAAAAACATGAAAACTGTTCTGGAGAAAGTAGGAGCAAATGCACAACAAATCGTTACATTTCTTGAACAAAAGATAACATTTTACCCGTTCTCCGATGGTATTAAGACTTAAACTAGCAAGCTCGTTGTACAAAGGTGGACGGATCTAACTGCTGGTCAATACATTTTTGACGATGGGCATTTAGCCCGAATTTGACTAAAATATCAAAAATAACTTCTGCTGCCATCGCTTTGGCAGTTGACTGTGATCGGTTTGGCGCTTTATGGTGTGACAGTCTTTTTCACAATCTCAACGCAGAGTTATCGTTCCTTGCACTCACATATATCTCTGCTAACTACTAAGTTACAAGATTTGGTAAAACCTGTTCAAATTGAATATGTTTGCCTGAAACTTATTTATTTCTTGTGTATAAATATAATTTTCAGAATATCTGCACATTAGATGTTGCAAGAATTGAAATAATGCATGAAAACAATTTAGTTTTAATCGGGACTATTTTACTACAAAAATAATACGTACTTAGGTATTCTCAATCGGAACGCATATGTAAACTTTTAAAACCGAAGCTCGATAGCAGAAAACTACTAAAACAACAACTCGTAGAGTTTTTCTTTGAAAATATTAAAATATATATTTTATCTTTGCGGATCACGCAAACAAAATTATTATAAACATAGTCATAACTTTTTTGAATAATCACGTGACCAAACTGTTCGCCCTACTTTCTTTGACGTTGACAGAGTCAGAATGGCTCTGGTAGAGATTGTCTTTTTCACCGTTAATAAATAGTCCTACTTCAAAAATCGCCGAGATAGTGCCGAATGAATTTTTATTATCATATAAAGAAGTTTCGACAGCATATAAAGAAGTTTCGACAACATATAAAGAACTTTGAACATCGTATAAAGAAAATTCGACCGCATATAAACATGTTCATTTATGATAGCATATAATGAAATAAAAATATTTGCATCGAATATATCGAAGAAATGACAGCATATAAAGGAGTTTGGACAGCATATACATACGTTTGCATGTAACGAAGATTGTACAGCATATAAATAACTTTGCACATCATTTGGGATAATAATTGAAGCCCTGACATCATATATCGTAGTTTGCGCATCCTATACAGAAATTTGCACAGCATAAAATGACATTTGCACAGCATATAATGAAGTTTGTACAGCATATAAAGACATTTGTACAGCATATAAAGACGTTTATACAGTATGTTATGACATTTATACCGCATATTAAGACATTTTTACAGCATATAAAGATGTTTTACAGCATATAATGAAGTTTGTACAGCATATAAAGACGTTTGTACAGCATTTAAAGATATATGTACAGTATATAAATAAGTTGGCACAGCATATAAAGAAGTTTGGACAGCATATAAAGACGTTTCCAGAGCATATAAAGACATCTGTACAGTATATAAAGAAGTTTGCACAGCATATAAAGAAGTTTGGACAGCATATAAAGACGTTTCCACAGCATATAAAGACATCTGTAGAGTATTTAAAGAAGTTTGCAAAGCATATAAAAAAGTTTGGACAGCATATAAAGAAGTTTGGACCGCATATACAGACGTTTGCACAGCATATAAAGAAATGTATACAACATATAATGATATATGCACCGAATATAGTAAATTAAGGACCGCATATACTACAGAATGCACTCAGTATAAGGAACTTATTCATGCAAAGACAGCCATGGCGTTCAATCAAAAAAAAGAAAACTGTTCTTGAGGAAGTAGGAGCAAATGCTCAACAAATCGCTACATTTCTTGAACAAAAGATAACACCAGATATCGTTGGAAGTCTTTCTCAGTACGCATGTCAATGCTTATGAATAGTTGATAGAACTATGTTGATGAAACTTCGATTGGAATGTCTGATGTTTGGGAAAAGGATAACTTTTTGACGATGGGCAATTAGCCCCCACTTGACTAAAATATCAAAAATAACGTCTGCTGCCATCGCTTTGGCGGTTGACTGTGATCGGTTTGGCGCTTTATGACAGTCTTTTTCACCGCTAATAAATAGTCCTACTTCGAAAATCGCCGAGATACTTCCGAATGAATTTTGATCATCATATAAAGAAGTTTCGACAGCATATAAAGAGGTTTCAACAGCATATGAAACACTATGGACATCGTATAAAGAAAATAAACATGTTCATTTATGGCAGCATATAATGAAATAAAAATGTTTGTACCGAATATATCGAAGAAACGACAGCATATAAAGGAGTTTGGACAGCATATACATACGTTTGCATGTAACGAAGTTTGTACAGCATATAAAGAACTTTGCACATCATCTAGGATAATAATTGAAGCCCTGATATCATATACCGTAGTTTGCACATCCTATACAGAAATTTGCACAGTATATAATGACATTTGCACAGCATATAATGAAATGTGTACAGCATATAAAGACGTTTGTACAGTATGTAATGTCATTGAACAGCATATGAAGACTATTGTACAGCATATAAAGAAGTTTGTACAGCATATAAAGACGTTTTTACAGCATATAAAGACATATGTACAGTATATAAAGAAGTTGGCACAGCATATAAAGAAGTTTGGACAGCATATAAAGACGTTTCCGCAGCATATAAACACATCTGTACAGTATATAAAGAAGTTTGCACAGCATATAATGACATATGTACAGTATATAAAGAAGCTGGCACAGCATATAAAGAAGTTTGGACAGCATATAAAGACGTTTCCACAGCATATAAAGACATCTGTAGAGTATATAAAGAAGTTTGCACAGCATATAAAGACGTTTGGACAGCATATATAATGATAAATGCACCGAATTTAGTAAATTAAGGACCGCATATACTACAGAATGCACTCAGTATAAGGTGTTAAGTTAATTTGGGCTTAGCATTTCATAAGAAATGTCATAACACATAATGCGTGTAAAAGAGTGTCTCCAGGAACTGAAATATAATGGAAATCTGGGGGAAAAAAAGAAAAAAAAAGTATGTAACACGTCGCAGGTTTCCGCAGCATATAAAGACATCTGTACAGTATATAAAGAAGTTTGGACAGCATATAAAGACGTTTCCACAGCATATAAAGACATCTGTAGAGTATATAAAGAAGTTTGCACAGCATATAAAGACGTTTGGACAGCATATTAAGAAGTTTGGACCGCATATAAAGACGTTTGCACATCATATAAAGAAGTTTGTACCACATATAATGATATATGCACCGAATATAGTAAATTAAGGACCGCATATACTACAGAATGCACTTAGTATAGTATAAGAAACCTATTCATGCAAAGACAGCCATGCGTTCCATATACGGGGAAAACAAACATATCAGGTTGAAGGTCTTGTAATTGCGCATAGCATAGGCAATATCCCAAATCTATGTTGAACATACCTTTATTTTTCTTTAAAACTTTTCTCGCAACCATTTTCTGTGAATTGCATTCTTCGCAGTCACGTTATTTCCCACACTGTGGTTCTTAACACTACAATCTGTTTCACCGATATTTACGTACTGTCCAAGTTATGGTCTAACGGCCATGGATGGGGAAACAATTCAAGTCATGACCCAAACAATCCGGCAAATATTCACTTATAATCATGCGTTAATGATGTTTCAGGTGACAGAAAAGATTGCTTCACAGGCTATTGGGGGTATTATCAATGGTTATGCAAAGTACGTATTGTGCACAATTACGGATTACTCTATGGGTATGGTATACGATGTATAACCCAATTAAAGTTGCAGACACGAAAAACAACTTCATTTCTATTTCAAAATATGTTTGACAATATCTGATATTAAACTTAGTTCAACTTTAGTTATTCCTGCGATTTAAGCGTCAAACCGTTCAATTTCAATGGTTAATTTACCACCCCCTCCTCGACACACCTACTTATTAAGTTGCCTCATTTGTTGGATTTAAGTGTGGCCTTTGGTTTACCATTTTAGGGAGGTACCTCATCAATTTTTTAATAATATTTATGGTATAGTAAGACCAAAAAGATGCGACAAACTCAGCATTTGCAATAAATGCACTTTTCGGGTGAGAAAATTGCAAACTGAACAGAAATAAAAACGTACACACAGTTAATACTGATATTTCCATAGGCCAGTTTTTGAGAGAGTATAAAAAATATAGTTTGAATGAAACGCTTTTTGATGTTTGTAAGCACTCTTAATTCAGAACAAATTATTCAGTTAAACAGTTTCAAAGTTCAAAGTAATAATCTGTTACGGATGATATCAAAACTTCGAGGGGAGGTAATTTGATAATTGTGGATAATCAAAAGCTACTGTCTACAACATTGTTTTATGTTTTCGTGATTGTTTTAGGTCTCTGACAAACTTAGGAATTTTTCATAGAGATAATGAGATAATACGATTAGGTAGAATAAAAGCATTTTTAGACAACGAGAGAAAACTTCCTTCTTTACTAAACGTTTCAACTAGTTCAACTAACATATCATTAAGTATTTATGTTCTTTCTGCGTCGCATTTGATGCTGGATACATCCTGAGATGTTTATTATTTTGTATGTGTATCTTTAGTTTCTCTGGATGTGGACTTTATTGTTAGAGAATTCCTTTTGATGGGATGTAGTTTCGTTTACACTGTTTTGTCTATTTGGGTGCTGAAGACAGGATAATAGCGAAGATTGTGCGCATATAAAATCGATTCAAGCTAACCAGTAGGCATTATTGCCTACTGGCCGTTCCAAGTCGGTAACCCTGTCTTCACCACCCTTTCTGTTGTTTTTTGTCTCTTTCATTGTAGTTTCAAGTCCTTGTTTGCAGTACAGTGCGGACCTATGATGCCATTTCGTTCGGACGCTGTGGTTTCTATAGGACCCTATATATCATTTTTTATTTCGACGAAAATAAAACTGAAAAGTGAAATCCGATCTTCGGAGGTCGCTGAAACCGATATTTATATACCGATATCAGTGGTAAATTCTCAAATACTTCGTTTTTTTACTTGTTTTCGAATAGGTGGATCCACTACTACAGCCTTGCAAGGCTCTGAGTATTGTTTAATTACCATATGATATATTGTCTACTTATTATTTACTTTTTTTGTGATACGCATACTTTATAACCTCGGCTTTCAACTTAGTTCCATTTTCGTTATTTCGCCCGTTGTTTACTAGTTTAGGGCAAACCATTTTGTTTGAAAATGGAACCAAACGCTGCTGACCATGGAATTTTATGAATATCCCACAATGAAGGTTACAATGTTCAGCTGCATCATTATGCATACCATCTTCGGGATTGCTCAAGTTTTCGTAGTTTTGCCTTTTTAGTAATAGACCCCTGATCAACCCGGGGCTAGAGGGCATGATATTCCATACTTAAAATAATCGCTGCGAATACCATAACAACAAGTGATACAACCATACAACCGCTGTTTTATGAAACCTGAAACTTTCTATTATTTGATGGTATGTCAGAAATTGTGTGGGTCGCGAACTCAAAATCGTGTCGATATGAATTTGGCCGTTAGACCATAACAGTTTCTGACTAGGGATGAAACCGAAGTTTTTCTACCGCAGTCCTGATTTACTTGTCTTTTCATGACACACTCTGGTTCTTATTTTTAAGATCTGGTCCGAGTGGAACGTTGCTACGTGATAAACGCACAACTCTATAAATTATAATGTAAATGTTGAGCATGCAGTAATATCAACAGTGATTTTCTTCCATTGCCAGCAGATCAACTGAACTATTGTAAAAATAAAAACATTTATATGTGTGAAAGTAGACCTTTAGGTTAATTGTAAAGTTTTAGGCCAGAAAAGACCGTTATCCTTTATCACGTTTGGATGTGAGTTAATATCATAGACATGGGATAATATAACTAATTGCCATGTGTTTCTTTAAAAATCATTCACGGAGAATTCACTCAATGTTTGTTTTATGAAATAATTAGGCGGATAATTCTCAGTAATAACATGCACTGGGTGCAGTGTTACGATTGAAAATAGTTGTGTCTATTTTCCACTGTCTTCACGGTTTACTTTTGTTCTCCCAATATTGCATGGTCTACACAGTTTCCACACAAAAATACACCGTTGTCTACATGGTTAACAAAGCTCAAATATCTCCAACAACGGAATTTTTAACTTTCAGTATGGGCAAGACACGGGTATTGTACCAACACTTTCGTCAGTCAGGTCATTATTTTAATAACGTAACTGTTCAACCGGTTGAATATATATTTGTTGATAATGATGTTACTAAAAGCTTTAAAATAAAAGCTAGAAATATTGCAGAACTGAAGTGGATGGAAAACTTACAGACACCTTATCCACTCGGCCTTAATGACAATAATTATCAAGAATGAAATATTTCTAAAGATCCTAATATTGACATTTTTTCTATATTTTCTATTCGAAAGCGTAAATCTAGGTCTCATGGTCTTAGGCGTAATGGTAACATCAAACGTAAATCGAGGGTAATTATTTCTGTCGCTGATTTACATACTATTTTTAAACAGTCCGGAAAGCACTCTATGCTTTCACGGCTTACCTCTTTGTCCATTTCTTCACTAAAGTTGATTGACGAAGAAGCCGACAAAATATTCATTCGTACAGATCCCTTGTATAACACTGCTTCTATAGTTCAAAGCTACACACAACATGTTCTCCGACCCCATATTGACAAGGAGTCTGATCACGTCAGGCATTTTCTAAAACTACTATATATTAATAAAGGTATTGATTTCATTGACATGCCTAGTATTTTTCGAGATACTCATGTAGTTGATTCTATCCCAAAATATTTCAAAAATGCCGAAAGTCCTGTAATTTGTTATAAGTATAAAAAGTCTATTAGAAATATTATTTTCAACTACAACAAAATAGTTTCTGACCTTGATATAGTACATTTTACGTCTCACTAGTGAATTAATCAACACTATATAATATATGTAGAAACGGTCACTTGTGGACCACTGCAAATATACTATAAAATGTCCATTGGTCTTTAAATCTCCCCTCAATCTGAAACCTTCCTCTGAAGCTCAGAATAACCAAAAAAAAATCAAAAGTTGACCAGATTAATTTTTTTTAAATTCCAGTCTTTTTCAGCACCCCTCAAAACTAGCTCCATTTCACTGATAATTCAACTGTATTCCTACCCATATTCAAATTATCATATATTCCTCGAAAATCACCCAGTGGCATCCAAACTTGGCAGAAGTCATGAACATGTTCCAATCTTGTCACCTGAAGGCAGAAATAAGAGAATGATTGCATATTTCCAAGTTGAGAGCAAACCAATTAACACAGCCCTAGTTTTGTACGGTGTAGGAATCTTCCTACCGTCATGGCCAAGGGAGGTAATTCTGTATTGAGACCTAATACTCCTAAGGAATGTGAACGCAACACATCAAAATTCAAAGGTCATGTCATCATTTGATATTATTGATAAACGTATTCGGCATTTGTTTTCGAAAGGTCCTAAATATAGAGTACCTTCAACTATTGACTTTAATGCCTGTCGCGCCCAGATCGCCCACTCCATTGAAGATTTTAGTATCATATGGTGTCGTAGAGAACATACGGACCCAAACTCACTTTCTACTTGGAAAAAGTCAATTTTGAAAATTATAGATACACGTATTAACTTGTATAATGCTAACCCCTCTTTACTTCCTCCGACACCTAGATTTTCCTTTCGTAATTTAAATTCGGGAATTCAGGAATTTCCTAATAAATTTGTTTTAGTTCCTGCAGATAAAGCAGCTAATAATGTAATTATTGTTTGACGCCTAATTTACGTCAATGTTTTATCTCTGGAACTCGGCAGCATCAATTCGTATACTCCAGTTAATTCTACTGAGAATGATGTTGTTTCCGCACATATTACTCGGTGCACTACTTTCAAGGCTGGTGTAAATGATCAGCAAAATAAACTGCCTACTATGTACTAGTTTCCTAAATTACATAAAAATCCATATAAGGCTCGCTTTATTTCGAATTTTAGTGCCTGCACCACAACAAACATCTCCAAACTTTTAACTTCTTGTCTTACTGCCGTTAAAGATCACGTTAAACTATATTGTGATAACTCTGGGATTAATTTATTTTGGTCGAAAAAAATTCAGGAGACGTTCTTGATAACATTTTCAATAAAGGTCAAGTTTCATTAATAAGCACTTATGACTTCTCTACACTATATACAGCCTTGCCACATCACCTTATTAAAGACAAGCTAATTTCTCTTATTCAAAAAACATTCGCTAGAGAAAATGCTACATTTTTGGCATGTAATAATATAAAAGCGTTTTTTACTTACGGCAGTTTAGGCAATTATGCTATGTGGACGTGCTATTAAGTTTGTGAAGCACTCATCGTTATGTTAGATAATATTTTCGTCAGGTATGGAACCTCCGTTTATAGACAAATTTTTGGTATTCTTATGGGTACGAACTGTGCACCACTTGTCGCAGATTTGTTTTGATTTTGCTATGAAAGGGATTTCATGTTAAATCTTTCACCAGATACCCAGGCAGATGTTAGTGAAGCCTTTAATGACACCTCTCGGTATCTGGATGACATATTGAACATTGACAACCCTTTCTTTTCAACTATGGTTAATTATATGTATCCTAAAGAACTTCAGCTTAACAAAGCTAATATATCTGATAATAACGCTTCTTTTCTTGATTTAGATCTCTCGATTGAAAATAGTAAAATAATTAGCAAAATCTATGACAAGAGAAATGATTTTAATTTTGACATTGTTAATTATCCCCACTTGGATGGGGATGTTGCCCGAGCAACTACTTATGGGGTGTATGTGTCTCAACTTATTCGTTTTTCTAGAGCTTGTACTCGAGTTGAGGACTTTAATATTCGTAATCTTTGTATAAATAAAAAGTTACTCAATCAGGGTTACCGTTACCATAAACTTCGTAAAACCTTTGCAAAATGTTATTATCGTAACCCTGATCTTCTTTCCAAATATAAATATAATTTAAGGACTCTTCTGTGACAAGGACTATCACAACCTGACTTCTATGGTGATGTGATTTATAAACTTCGTAAGATTCTCGGTCATGATCACTTTCATAATATCTTTGTTAAACTTGTTCAACAGTTTATCAAAAGAGGTTATTACCCTATCATTTTGCAACGTACTGCATGCTTGTTGGTGGTCCCTTTTACAGTTCGCCACTATGCTTTCCTCTTTAATTGTACGATGACCGGACAGGTTGGACCCAATGATGACGCCTACATAAAGCCCATTGGGACGGTGGCGTTTGATGTTTGTCGATGATCTTTCTTGTCGTACCCTTAATGATTTATTCTCTTCCTGCTCTGGCTTCTGCCAAGTCACTGAGTACCTTCATTGTGGCTTTCTAGGCTATTGTTTTTTTGTATTATATTTACTCGAGCATATTTGTGTTTGGCTTATATTGCCTATTGATGCTGCCTTGTTGGTTAGAGATAGGATCATGGCGGGGATGTCTTTATTTACACTGTCCTGTTTTAATGGGATGACAGTAGTGTAAGTGTGAGGTTTGGTGCGCCCTTGAACCGGTTTAAACCCCCAGTGGCCTACTTTGCCACTGACCGTTCCAAGCGGTAGCCCTATTGTCAACTCTTTTTTAGTTTGTGATGTCGTTTGCATTTATTATTTCTTTTGCCTTCTTGTTTGTCTGTTTGCGTTTGTTTCTGTGTTTTGTGGTTGACTATCCTCCTTGAATGCTACTTTCCCTGTCCGATTTTTTTATATTTCTTTTTAAACATCAAACATTTATGTACAAGTCTGTTACATTTAGTCCCCGAAATAACGGAGCAATACAAGGGAAGAGGTTGATTTTTAATGTACATTCCTCTCACATGTTTGCTAGACACCATCTTGTTCAGTCTACACGGTTTCCAAAAGTCTACATGATTTCGACTATTAAACGGTGGATATGCAAGAAAAGAATCCATCATGAGTTTATCCATGTGATATAGGTAAATCTCACCCTCGGGATTAGAATTGCAACCAGGAACTCGGTAGAGCCTCGTCA
The DNA here is from genome assembly GCA_037043455.1 of Cyrtodaria siliqua. NCBI lineage: Eukaryota > Metazoa > Mollusca > Bivalvia > Adapedonta > Hiatellidae > Cyrtodaria > Cyrtodaria siliqua. The sequence continues at coordinate 123,431 of JAWPHD010002909.1, read as the reverse complement.
TTGGTTACAATTTGACCCTGGTGTGAAATTTCCCTATCTCACAAGGATACTCTTGATTGATTCTTATAATCTCGTCCCCCTGCAAGCTACAGTAATCTGGGTGCCCTGCTACAATAGTTAGGTGCCCAAAACAATTGCCGTCAAAAAGGTTCAGAAAAGGGCGACCATAATGGCCGGTAATCTCAGCAGCATCCCATTACATGACAGATTCATAACGATAGGGCTATCAACTAGACGGCTGATGCGATCCATGTACCTGTATGTAATCACGGTACGTTTGGTTTGGTACAACTACTGTTACAAAAGCCATATCTTTGCTGCGAAGCAGTATACATGGTTTTCGGAATGAAGGTCTAGTTTTTTTATTCATAGCCATTGCAAGTGGTGTTTGATTGAGAATGAAGAAAAGGCATATATAAAAGTCCCTTTTTTATTGTCAAAATTGCATACATGTATATAACATATGATTGGGATATCTGTTACGCGAAATTACTTCCTTTAAAGTTAATATTTTCTTCGAGTTTAAGACGAAATTTGTTCCTTTTACAATAATTGCAAATATAAAGGCTAGCATCCACAGGTAGATTGGGTCGTAGGTCAAGAAACATTATGCCACATTAAAGTAGTTGTGTTGCCTATTTTTGAATTAGATGTTAACCATTTAAGTCACACTCGTGTGACTGTTGTAACAAGGGTAGTTGTTATATCTATATTTGCAAATAAATTAAATACGTCATGCAAATATACGTTTATGGGTAAAAGTATCTCAGGCAATTTTTTTCGTTGTTGTTTTTTGTCCTTCAAATTTGGGTTAAATAATTGTTCATTTTAAATTTAGTATTCAGACGGCACAGATGAATGTAATTGTATGGTTTTTTTTACGTTTACTAAATTGTCAACGATGGTTATCTGCGTATGCGACAATTAAGAGACTGTATGACAGATAAAACCATTTGAGCGCTGCCAATTCTGATTTTAGGACACGTATATTCTGTGGGAACGCCAAAGAACACAGTATTCAGCATTTCTGACCATTTCTGATACTCCGCAACAGGAATATTTTCTTGTCAAGTGCCGCTCTATATTATTTTTTTTTGGAAAAACGTTGACATGGTGGTTGTACGGGATGCCCTTATACCATTGTGTGATATCACATATTCGAAATGCTGAACCGCCCCTGTGTGTTATTAATCATTCAAATTAAAACTCATTCCGAATATGTACTATTATCACAAATACACATTCGAATAGATGATATCATGTATGTATTTGAATTGGTGATATCACTTATTCGAACACATGTACGTTATATCACTCATTCAGATACATGTACGTGATATCACTCATTCAAATACATGTACGTGATATCACTCATACGAACACATGTTCGTGATTCCACTCAGTAGTCTCGCTCTTTATCAAATTTGTAGGTATTATAATTGGATTGGTATTGGTATATAACTCGTTTCATCAATTCAATATATATTAAACAGATACATATGCATTTCATGTAACAGTCACCTAGAGGCAGTAAATATGAGAACATTGTCGAAGTTTCTGCAAGTTGAAAAATACGGAGCCCCGCAGGTGACAGGCAGAAAAAATTATTTAAAGCGTTAGCACGCTCTACTACAGCGTGCGAACGCTCTACTGCAGTAGTAGAGCGTGCGAACGTTTTATATTATTTTTTCTGCATATCCCCTGCGGGGCTCCGTAAAAAGAGACATTTTATTATACATATATTACTGCGCGATAGAAGGGCGCTCTGATTGTAATTCCTGGTGCACACGTGTCCTCGATGAAGTCGTAATTCCGCCGGCATTTCCTTGTCCTATACAACTGAATAGTATTGCTTTATATCATAAACGACTTCATGCAGAAAGTTAAGGTGTCAGTAAATATGACATACCTTTATAACTCTCCATACCTTTCCTTTCATACAGTCGTAATCAATATGTAGCGTTTTCTATTATTTTAAAATATTTAGAGCATTTTCTTGTAATACGATAACGATTTAAAAAACTGTATAGTGGTTGAATCGAAAAAAAATGTTTTGTGTTATGCTATTGAGTATTAAACATGTATATAAAGCCACACTGAGGTAAAGAAATGTTAATTTGATAATATTCGGTAAAATAGCACGCATAACCATGGAATAACAACATACTGAGGTGTAGAGCGGTTATTTGATGTAATATTCGGAAAAGTAAAATACAGAACAGTGGAATAACAACATAATGAGATGTATACAGGATCATTTTATATACTATTCGGTAAAATAAAATGTATAAAAGTGGAATAACAACATACTTAATACCGCTTAATTGAGAAAAGTGGGCCTATACAAATCACAGCACCCAAAAGCAATGGCACCGTAGATCCGCACTGTACGAAAACAATAGCAAATTAACTATACAATTAAAACGAAAGTACTCAGCACAAAGAGTGGTGAAGACAGGGTACCGACTTGGAACGGTCAGTAGACAATATGGCCCGTGGTTGGCGTAAATCGAGTTTAAACTCGTTGGAACTCTTACGGGTACTAACTGTGCACAACATATCGCAGATTTGTTTTTATACTGTTATGAATGAGATTGTATGATGAGTGTGTCACCTGCCAGCCAGAGAGACACTATTTATGTGTTTAATAATACATCTAGGTATCTGGATGACATGCTCAATATTGCTAATCCGTTCTTTGATCATATGATCACTAACATTTATCCACCAGAATAAAGCCAACAGTTCGTTCCATAGCAGCATTCCTCGACCTTCATCCCTCAATTTCAAATGAATACATACTAAAAATCTACGATAAGACTAACTTTGATATCGTTAACTATCCACATTTAAATGTTTACCTACCGCGTGCTACATCAAACGGAGTTTATATCTCCCAGATAATTCGTTTTGCTAGGGCATGCAGTTGTGTTAAGGATGTCAATGATCTTATTACAAGTAAACGTCTTCTTTAGCAAGGTTTTGGTTATCATAAACAGCGAAGTTCATTCTCAAAGTGTTATCGCCGCAACGAAAACCTGTTGATGAAGTAAAACACCAACCTATTAACTTTCTGCGACTAGGAATATCACAACCGGTAGTGTATTGAGTTTGGTTTACAAAGTTCGATAATGGGACTAACGGATTTCCGGACCACTACAAAATTAGTCAGAACATTTGTTAAAAATGGTATTAACCTTTAGTATTAAAAAGCACTACATTATTGGTGATGTAAACCCTCTACAGTCAGTCACTACGCGTCACTTTTCTCTTGCGTGATGACCGGACAACTTCTTGGGATTCCATGATTGTACACCTTCTGAAACCTTGAAAGGGGGGTTGGTGCATGAACCTCGTCCCTTAGTTTTTCTGGTCGTACCCTGTACTGTTTTTTTCATTGGCTGAAGCTTCTGTGAATGTCCAGTACAATTGTGGATACATCATAAGGTGTTCCTAATTAAGTTTTACATAGTTTTAGAATAATATATACATGTATTGTTTTCTAATTTCTCTGGATGTAGACTTTATTGGTAGAGAATTCCTTTTGATGGGTTGTACTTTTATTTACACTAGGTTGTCAATTTGAGCGCTGACGACAGGATAATAGCGAGATTGTGTCACATACAATCGATTTAAGCTAAATATGAGGCCTTATTTCAAGTCGCTAACGCTGTCTTCACCACATTTAGTGCAGTGTATTGTCCTTTTCATTGTATATTTAATTATTTTTTCTCCTTTTTGTTGTACAGTGCGGACCTACGCTGCTGTTGTGTTTGGGTGCTGTGATTTCTATAGGTACACTTTTCTCATTTGTAACTATTTTTCTTGACAGGTAACAGGTTATTTTGGTTCCAAAAAACTTGCTTCTTAGAGATACCTGTTTAAGAGACGTGTATCTACACGCCTTAGCGCCAATTGTAGTTTATGTGTAGCCTGAAATTTAGCCAGCTTTTTGACAAATATGCAAAAAAAATTGTTCTTGTTTATAGTTAAATCACATAAATATCTCGATGGGTTTTCAAAAAATGTATATACCGTATAATGAATTGTGACTGCAATACAGTCATACAGTGTGTGACAGCATACTCTCTACAAAGAGATTCAGATACATTACGTAAATACAGTAAAACACAATCATGAATTGGGGTTTTAAGGCGACCAACACATGAAGGGTTATATGGCGCCTAACAGGAATGAAAATGCCAGGCTCATCCTCCATTTAAGCAAGTTTATTGATAACACAATAGATGTCTTTGTCAGCACTGACCGTTGTGACGTCGTGGTATCTTCCAGCATGGCGGCAATACTGGCTTAAGAATGAAATAGAAAAGACGTGGCTTTTTCAAACTAATTGGTTTCAAATTAGCAAATAGCATTTCTTAAATCTTCGTAACCATGACATACCATAACAGAATGAATTTCGTCTTATATTGTATGTTTCATGTATCACACAATGGACTCATACTCTTTTTATAACTGTCTTCATGTCTACCAGAGTTTACATTCAACTTAAGGTCCATTATAATACTCTTTTTCATAGCACAGTGGCGTTGCTTCTGCTGTGTGGCGGCAGTAAAACGTCTCCCCGCGCTTGCAATCAGTACTGTCATTCGATCTTTGGAGATTTCTGAGCCCGATACTTATATTTAGTGATCGGTGGTACATTTTCAATTCCTTTTGTTTTCTTACTTAATGTTTGATTCGGTGGTTCCACTACTCCGGCCGATAAAAGACTCTGGGTATTGTTTAACCACTCATAGGATATGTTGTCAGCTTTTTAATTTAGTCTTTTGGCTGTTACTTGTGATACGCAGGCTTCATAACCGCTGCTCCCAACTAGATTCCTTTTTGTTTCTTTCGCTCTTCGGGGCATACAATTTTATTAGATCCTGGGAGCATACGCCGCTGGATATAGGGGATGAAATAAATATACAACATCAGAAATTCTTTAAATATGATCGCTTAGGTGCAAACGGTTTCTTAAAACACAATTTATTATCTTTATTTTGATATAAATTTCATATTGTTATGTTAAAAGTATCTTAGTCTGTTTTCGAGTTTAAATACACGATCTAATATCCTTAGGCCTAACAAAAAAACATGTGTGTTTCCGGTTTCCCAACCGACCCTACTTTTTCACCGCCGACACTAAATTCTTTAAGCAAAAAGAAAAAAAAAAAAAAAAAGAAAAAGAAAAAAAAAAAAAAAAAAAAATAAAGAAGGAAATATTACAATCAAACAACAAATATTTTTATTCAAATGATAATTTTATTAGCCAGAGTTGTTAAGCATCTAATCTTGATCCAAACTGTTTGCAAAGGTTATCAAGAAGTGACCTTAGTACAAAAATCCCAAATATCATGGTGCTGAAGTTTCATCAAAAATTTTCAGGCGGTTTCAGAGAAGAATGTAATTTTTCACCTTTTCCGATACAACTCTATGTAAATTTTTGTTCGCCGTGGCGGCCATTTGTATTATTTGGCGATAACAAAAACACAACCCAAGGAACATGTATATGATATTTCAGTAGAATGGAATAAGTGGTTTCGGAGGAGATGTCGTTTAAAATTTACTTAAATTTGACCTAGTTTTAGCCATGGCGGCCATCTTGGATGACTGGCGGCGGCGAAAAACACAAATCTGAGAGGGACTATCCCAAATATCATGGTGCTGAAGTTTCATCAAAATCTTTCAGGCGGTTTCAGAGAAGAATGTATTTTTTCACCTTTTCCTATATAACTCTATGTTAATTTTGGGTCACCGTGGCGGCCATTTTGATTATTTGACGATAACGAAAAACACAAACTTGATAGAGGTTAACCCAAGGAACATGTATATGATATTTCAGAAAAGAATGGAATAAGTGGTTTCGGAGATGTCGTTTGAAATTTACTTAAATTTGACATAGTTTTAGCCATGGCGGCCATCTTGGATGACTGACGGCCGTGAAAAACACAAATCTGAGAGGGACTATCCCAAAAATCATTGTGCTTAAGTTTCATCAAAATCTTTCACGCAGTGCGGCCATTTTAATTATTTGACGATAACGAAAAACACATACTTGATAGAGGCCAACCCAAGGAACATGTATATGAAATTTCTTAAGAATGGAATCAATGGTTTCGTAAGAGATGTCTTTTGAAATTTCCTTATCGTTTGACATAGTTTTAACCATGGCGGCAATTTTGGATGACTGGCGGCCGTGAAAAACAAAAATCTGAGAGGGTCTATCCCAAATATCATTGTGATTAAGTTTCATCAAAATCCTTCATGTGGTAACCGAGAAGATGTCATTTTTAAACTTTTCCTATATAACTCTATGTAAACTTTGGGTCGCCTTGGCGGCCATTTTGATTATTCGACGATAACGAAAAACATAAACTTAATAGAGGCCAACCCAAGGAACATGTATATGATATTTCAGTAGAATGAAATCAGTGGTTTCGGAGGAGATGTCGTTTTATATTTACTTAAATTTGACCTAGTTTTAGCCATGGCGGCCATCTTGGATGACTGGCGGCTGCGAAAAACACATATCCGAGAGGGACTATCCCAAATATCATTGTGCTTAAGTTTCATCCAAATCTTTCAGGCGGTTTCAGAAAAGATGTAATTTTTAACCTTTTTCTATATAACTGTATGTAAATTTGGGTCGCAGTGGCGGCCATTTTGATTATTCGACGATAACGAAAAACACAAACTTTATAGAAGCCAACCCAAGGAACATGTATATGATATTTCACAAGAATGTAATAAGTGGTTTCGGAGTAGATGCCGTTTGAAATTTTCTTAAATTTTATCTAGTTTTAGCCATGGCGGCCATCTTGGATTACTGGCGGTCGCGAAAAACACAAATCTGAGAGGGACTATCCCAAATATCATGGTGCTGAAGTTTCATCAAAATCTTTCAGGCGGTTTCAGAGAAGAATGTAATTTTTCACCTTTCCCTATACAACTCTATGTAAATTTTGGGTCACCGTGGCGGCCATTTTGATTATTTGACGATAACGAAAAACACAAACTTGATAGAAGCCAACCCAAGGAACATGTATATGATATTTCACAAAAATGGAATAAATGGTTTCGTCGGAGATGTCGTTTGAAGTTTACTTAAATTTGACATAGTTTTAGCCATGGCGGCCAACTTGGATGAATGGCGGCCGCGAAAACCCCACTAATCTGAGATGGACTATCCCAAATATCATGGTGCTTAAGTTTCATCAAAATCTTTCAGGCGGTTTCAGAGAAGATGTAATTTTTCACCTTTTCCTATATAACTCTATGTAAACTTTCTGTCGCCGTAGCGGCCATTTTTATTATTTGGCGATAACAAAAAACACAACCCAAGGAACATGTATATGATATTTCAGTAGAATGGAATAAGTGGTTTCGGAGGAGATGTCGTTTAAAATTTCCTTAAATTTGACCTAGTTTTAGCCATGGCGGCCATCCTGGATGACTGGCGGCCGCGAAAAACATACATCTGAGAGGGGCCCTCCCAAGTAACATTGTTGTGAAATTTCATCAAAATCCTTCAAGCGGTTTCAGAGGAGATGTCGATTTTATAAAATTGGTAACAGACGGACAGACAGTCGGACGGACGACGGACGAAAAGTGATCGCATCAGCCCTCCTAGTAAAGCTAAAAATTAAAGAACAAAACTCTCCTTATTGAAATTGAAAATAAATATCTCACTCTGATAATTTATTAACTATTACACAAATTTTAAACACCAAAGTCAAATGCTACGCTCACACCTCTATAAACATCTCCAAAGGCGTCATCAGGTGTCCGGATCTCTCCGGAGTACCTGAAGAAGAAATTATCAACGAGCTTGCGCCACAGCTGGTAACTGCGGCTCGCCGAATGACCATAAAAAAGAATGATAAAATGATCAGTACAAATACTATCTTCCTCACATTTGCATACCCCCATCTTACCAAGAACAATAAAGGTGGCATATCTGCAATTACATGTTGACGCCTACATTCCAAACCCGTTACGTTGGTACAATTGCCAAGCCTTTGGGCACCACAAATCCAGGTGTGCTAAAGACGAACTTTGTGGTAAATGTGGCGAGTCTGCATTCAAGCATAACGAATCAGATTGTCATAACGACCTCAAATGTACCAACTGCCGTCTAGAACATCACGCAAATTCAAAATTATGTGCAAAATTCAAAAAAGAAAAAGAAATCATAACAGTTAAATATACACAAAACATTCTCTTTCCAGAAGCACGAAAATTTATTGAAAAAAAAAATAAAATTTCAAGTCCGACCCCTTACGCATCTATTCTCAAAACAACAGCAACACACATCGAATGCAGAGATGCAAGTACGCAATACGAACCTCAGTCAGAAATTTAAAATACAAAGAATACTTCCTCAGTATCAAATCCAAACAAAAGTCAACAAATACAACTTAACAAACTAAAATTAAATTTTCACCTAATCAAACTTTTTCATTTAAATCAAACACAAAATCGACAAGCTCTGGCAATGTCAAGAGCACGTCAATTTCTCAGAATTGGAAAGCGGGTTCTTCTAAGATTGAGAAGTCTAGTAGTTCCCCAGTCGTGAAGCCAAATACTTCCTCGGTTGGAAGGCCTAGTGCTGCTCCAACTAAGGAAGTTGGAAAGCCTAGTGCTTCTCCAACTAGGGAGCACAAGGAGCAGCCAAAGATGACTAACGGACCAATTGAGCTGCATAATAAATTCGAACAGCTCATGGACATTTCGGAGCACATTTGAACATCATTCTGAAGAAGTTTACATACTTTAGAGCCAATCGACAATATATTTCGAAATAGGCCCACAGCTCTGTCTAAAATGGGCTAGAATGGTTCAAGGGTTGTCATCATAAAAATTCCGTTCAATACTTCTTTTAAAAAATTGCCAAAAAATTACAAAAAAACAACAACACTCACACCACATATTTAAACCTACTCTTGACAAATAACTTCTATTTAAGAAAAATATTTTATCATAATAATAACAACAAGAAGCCCAAATTGAGACTGTCTACGGGCTAAAAATAAAATGTTGGTATAAGGGTTCATAACTCTGTCAACAACGTTCAACCGGAAGATGATGATGATATGCGCAAGTAGGCTTGGTACTGATCATTACTGCCAAGAAATATAAAAAGATCGGACAAGGAAAGTAGCATTCAAGGAGGACAGTCAACCACAAAACACAGATTCAAACACGCAAACAGACAAACAAGAAGGAAAAAGTAATAATAAATGCAAACGACATCACAAACACAAAAGGGTTGACAATAGAGCTACCGCCTTGGAATGGTCAGTTTCAAAGTAGGCCACTGGGAGTTTAAACCGGTTCTAGGGTGCACCAAACCTCACACTTACCCTACTGTCATCCCTTGAAAACAGGACAGTGTAAATAAAGAAATCCCCGCCATGATCTAATCTCTAACCAACAAGGCAGCATCAATATAAGTAAAACACAAATATGCTCGTGTAAATATAATACAAAAAAAACAATAGCCTAGAAAGCCACAATGAAGGTACTCAATGACTTGGCGGAAGTCAGAGCAATAAGAGAATAAACCATTAACGGCACGACAAGAAAGATCATAGACAAACATCAAACGCCACCGTCCCAATGGGCTTTAGGTAGGCGTCATCATAGGGTCCACAGCCTGTCCGGTCATCGTACAATTAAAGAGGAAAGCATAGTGGCGACCTGTAAAAGGGTCCCCCACCAAACCTGCAGTACATTGGTAAATGATAGGGTCATAACCTCTTTCGATAAATTTTAAACAAGTTTAACAAAGATAGTATAAAAGTGATCATGACCAAGAATCTTACGAAGTTTATAAATCATATCACCATGTATTAAAACCTTTAATGGGCCATACTCTGCCAAAATTCATTTAACCGGAAGATGTCATGAAATGCACAACTAGGCTTGATACTGATCATCCTTGCCAACTTTCGCTGAAATCCGGCCATGGATTCAGGAGAACTAGTTTGGACAAAGTCTGTGTATTAGAACCTTTAAAGGGTCTCAACTCCGCCAAAAAGCATTCAACCAGAAAACGGCGATGATATGCGCAACTAGACTTGGTACTCATTATCCCTGCCAACATTCGCTGAAATTCGGCCAGAAGTCTAGAAGAGACTATTCTGGACAACTTTTTTGTATTAAAATGTTTAAAGGGCCATAACTGCGCCAAAAAATATTCAACTGGAACATGGCGATGATATGCACAACTAGGATTGATACTAATCATACTTGCCAACTTTCGCTGAGGTTCAGGACAACTAGTCTGGACAAAGTATGTGTATTAAAAAGATATAAGAAGATCTGACAGGGAAAGTAGCATTCAAGGAGGACAGTCAGCCACAAAACACAGAATTAAACACGCAAACAGACAAACAAGAAGGCAAAAGTAATATTAAATGCAATATTTAATCACAAACACAAAAGGGTTGACAATAGGGCTACCGCCTTGGAACGGTGAATAGCAAAGTAGGCCACTGGGGGTTTAAACCGGTTCTAGGATGCACCAAACCTCACACTTACCCTACTAAAGCCTTTAAAGAGCCATAACTCATTGGACCAGAACACGGCGACGATATGCACAAATATACCTGGTACTGATCATCTCTACAAAGTTTCGGTGAAATCCCGCCGCGGTTTCAGGAGAACTAGTCCTGACAAAATGTGTGTATTAAAATCTTTAAAGGGCCGTACTCTACCAAAATCATTCAACCGGAACACGGCGACGATTTGTACAACTAGCATTAGTACTGATCATCCCTGCAGAGTTTTGTTGATCCGGTCAAATGAAGACCCAATCGTCTTAACGAGGATAAATACTGCATTGTTTAAATAAATAAAGGGCCATAACTCCGTTGTTACTGAACCGAATTGATTGTTTTACGAATTTAACAAGCTTTCATTGACAGTAACAATCTGGTAAAGTTTGGTAAAGATCGGATGAAAAAGGAAATATCGCCATCCCATAACTGAAACAAATTTCAAAAAAGCCCAGGTGGGATTGAACCGCAGGTTCCCAATATAGCATATTGCATATTTAGGAAAATCAAGAACTATAACTCCGGTGCTAATCGTAGTCTAGTTGTTTTCGAACTTATTCGAGCTTTCATTGATATAAACAATTTGGCAAAATTAGTAAAGATTAAATAATAAATGAAGTGGCTACAGTGTTCACAAGACAGAATATGGTATTTTGCAACAAAACAAGGGTATAACTCCGATGTTACTGGTTCGATCTGGCTGGTTTTCAAACTTGCCGGAGCTTTCATTGATACCAAATGTCTGGCTAAGTTTGGTAAAGATCAAATGAAAAATGAGAGTCCTATTGTGTTAACGAGGCAACATATAGAATATTGAAGAAAATCAATGGCCAAAAATCCGGTGTTACTGGTCCGATCGGACTGATTTTCGAATTTATCCAAGCTTTCATTGTTATCAACAATATGGTGAACTCGCCATCCCATAAAATAACTGAACAATTGAAAGTTTCAAAAAAGCCCCTGGTGGAATTTGAACCCAGGTTCCCAATATTGCATATTGCATATTTAAGAAAATCAAGGTCCATAACTCCGGTGCTAATCGTCGACAAGTTGACTGGTTGTTTTCGAACGAGCCTTGTGCTTACGAGACAGAATATGGCATTTTTCAGCAAAACAAGGGTATAACTCCGATGTTACAGGGCCGATCTGGCTGGTTTTTAAACTTGCTGGAGCTTACATTGATACCAAATACCTGGCTAAGTTTGGTAAAGATCAAATGAAAAATGAAGGCCTTATTGTGTTAACGAGGCAGCATATAGCATATTTAAGAAAATCAAGGGCCATAACTCCGTTGTTACTGGTCCGATCGGGCTGGTTTTCGAATTTGTCTAAGCTTTCATTGATATCAACAATATGCTACAATGCAAATTAAGTTAAACACTGAACATACAACAAGCATCCGGGGATTCAGGGTCTCGTCTTTGTGAATGAATGAATGAATAAATGAATGAATGAATGAATGAATGAATGAATGAATGAATGAATGAATGAATGAATGAATGAATGAATGAATGAATGAATGAATGAATGAATGAATGAATGAATGAATGAATGAATGGTGTTTTATGGCACGTCGACACATAAATAGGTCATTGTGAAATTCTAAGTCGATAAGTGGTGACTGAGTGGACTTAATACCGAGTCTGCTGCTTTATTCTCTGACTCTCAAAGGATCACCTTTATCAGTATTTATTAATGATTTTGAAGACAAACGTTTAAATGAAGTTAATAAGCAATTGTGAAAACAATAGAAAAATGTTTAGCGTAAAACTTAAACGTAAATGTTAATGCCGTCGCTGCCGTCATCACCGTCATAGCAAAGTGATATGTTTCGCCATTTCTTCGAAGGCGAGACAAAACCTTTTTATTTGTATTGATGTTGTTACTATTTTTAAGGTTAATAAAACATGGTTACATGTTCCTATATATGTATGTCGACCAAATGATATAAACTGGACTCAGTCATAAAGAGGACGAAGAAGAAAGTAAAAGGCTATTGTTTACTCCTCATGAGCATGTAATACCCATGTATTGTTAAAAACGGTTGTCCGTAATTGTTTTACTAAAACCGATTATGGACATATTCCGATACGTTTACCATCGAAATTTTTCCTAAAATTTGTGTTGCTCAAGTTGAGCGCACTGAGCTTATCCGAGACAAGCGTAAACAAAAGTACACAAAATCGCAGGCTTTTATTTAAGATTATCAGTGTTTTATCATAAATATTATATTACAGTAAAAGCCGCAACACATGTTTCTTCACAGAATGCTCATATAATATAAATGTCCAATGACATTGAGCATCTAATATTTTATATTTAAATCACGTATATATAGGTAGAGCCTCTTTAAAGTGGGGTTATCATACTCTTTCAATATGTTGACCCTTTGAACAGATACCGACGTTTACTATAGATATACTTTAACTTACGCAATCCAGCATTTTACCAAGTTTTATCTGGTGTATGGAAACTTCAAGTAGTACATAACAAATGTCCACCCAGTAAGACGTAAACATGTGGATATGTGGATTTTTTCTTTTCCTTGCATGTCTACATGTTACAGGTAAGTAATTTTAACATTGCATATTATGCTACTTTATGCCTGAAGTATTGCTGTTATATATGGTTTAAATTATTATAACACCATGTTAGGTACTAGTTCAACATGAATATGTTCCATACATTCAGAGTCAACATGTCATATTTATTTTTTCCAGTTTTTTGTCTTTAATTTTGATAAAAATGATGATACAATCTGTTCACATTTTACATTATCTTTTTATCTGCATTATCTATTTCATATTTTGGTCTATTCGAAAAGAGCACACACGCTAACTGTGTTTTATCATTATACAAACTATGCAATATTAAATATATACTTATGCAAGAGAACAACGTTTGCTTTTGTGGTAATGTGCGTTCGTTTTTCCAAATTAATATGTAGCGACCATTACAATACACCATTACTGACAATATCAAACCTTCCACTATATTATTTTTAAAAGCCATTTGACGATGTTGCCAGTTTTGTCTCAGAAACGATAGACATGCGCCGCAAGAAAATCGAGTCTGTTCAAAATCCCTGAGGATATTTCTTCTTTTTTGTGTTACCCTAGTATATAACGATACTTTCAGAACGAAATTGCAATACTTTCAATGGTTCTTGAGAAGAAGAAGATATTAAATTGTTTTATCCCCTTTGACTCCGTTTAGACAGTTTTGGTAGTGTTGAATGGAACGATCATTTAACAAATCAACCTGTCAAGATATGTCCATTGATTCTTTAAAATAAAAATGAAGAGGTTCCTATATAACAAGTTTGAATGAATGAATGGTGTTTTATGGCACGTCGACACATAAATAGGTCATATTGTGCGCACAAGTTTGAACCTCTGGAAATGGGAAATTTTACGCGTAGATTCTTATTTGAAAAAACGTTAAGGTTTAAGAAATACCGATCATTTTCGATAAAAAAATAAGTATCAAAACAGTAATGTTTCTTGAGAGGGTGAATATTTAAGACTGGACATCTTTCGCCAAGTGTGGCTATCTAGAACGTCGGGTCGATTTATATTTTAACAACATTATATTCATTAATATAAGGAGTATCCATAATGAGAAAATCAGTCAAACTGATCAACCAAGCGGTTTCAGAGAAGTCGTTAAACAAACATTCAACATACTTAACCGAAACGGTCACATTTATCCTTGATCATAGGTGGTCAAAGTCCCAGATGTTAATGTAATTGCTGAGGGTGTTCGTTACGGTAGTCATTTCTTTACTCAAGATACATTTGTTAATATTTATAAAATTTCGAAAAAAATCCTATGGGCTTCACGAACTTTAGACTACCGCAACTGTGTTTGAAACCCCAATGAAAGATAAAGTTTCGAATTCATTGATACACATCCAAATGTTATAAACAAATCAATACTTATCAAGCTAAGTAGATATAGTCGAACAACAAATATTGCATTCAAACAACACAGTCAACCAAAAACACGCATCTAAACAAGCAACAATTACAAGGTTAAACAAAAGGCAAGGTAAACATAAAATACTTGATAATACGAGTACCAGCTTGCGTTTAATGAGCAACAAATCTCACTCTTACCCTAGTGTCATCCCAATAAAAAACATCCCCGCTAGGCTATATCCTGTTACATACTAGACAGGATTAATGGGCAATATTAGAAAGCTACAAAGCAAGTACTGAATGACTTTGTAGAACCCAAAACAACACGAGAATAAAAGATTAGGTGAATGACAAGACACGGTTGGAGTCAAACATCAAAGGTTACCACCCTCTCAGTATTTAGGCAGACTTCATCATAGGCTCCACAATCTGTCCAGGACTGCATAATATCAAACTTAGGATATACTTATCTAGAATTAATAAGAAGACGATTGATTTACTGAGGTTAACGTTAATAGTTCGAGTTAATCTCTTATCTATGTGAACACTTCAATGTTCTTCCTTACAGGATAATCGCGAACGATATCTTGTCATTATTACTCTTAAAGTGGAAGATAAAGTCCGGTGAGGTTTAAAACTGTATGTACAGCTGTGAAGAAAGATAAAAATATTGGAAAAGGAAAGCAGTATTCAAGGACGACAGTCAGCCACAAAACACAAACACAAACACGCAAACAGACAAACGAGAAGGCAAAAGTAATAAAAGATGCAAACGACATCACAAACGTAAAAGGGTTGACAATAGGGCTACCGCCTTGGAACGGTCAGTGGCAACAAAGGCCACTGGGGGTTTAAACCGGTTCTAGGGTGCAGTAAACCTCACACTTACCCTACTGTCATCCCATTAAAACAGGACCGTGTAAATAAAAAATCCCCGCCATGATCTAATCTCTAACCAACAAGACAGCATCAATAGGCAATATAAGTAAAACACAAATATGCTCGTGTAAATATAATATAAAAAAACAATAGCCTAAAAAGCCACAATGAAGGTACTCAATGACTTGGCAGAAGCCAGAGCAACAAAAGAATAAACCATTAAGGGCACGACAAGAAAGATCATAAGACAAACAGCAAACGCCAACGTCCCATTGGGCTTTAGGTAGTGAACTGTAATAGATATATATTATGGGCCAATTCATTTAATATTGAAACTTCACGAAAACACACGTCCTTTACATTAGGTTCTTACAAGACTCACAATTAGATGTCAAATGTAGAACAGTACATTGCTAAAAAACCCTAGTAGTAAGAGTAGGAATAACAGTCGAATAGGAAATTTACTATTCACAGAACACAGTCAATTAAAAAAAACACGCATACAAAACAATCGACAATTATAAAGGAAAACGCAAAATATACGACACCACAAACATAAAGGTGTTGATAATAGGTGTACCGCCATGGCACGGTCAGTGGCAAAAAAGCCTCTGGACGTTTAAACCATGTCATAGGGTGCATCGAACGTGATTTTTATGTTATTGTCGATGCTGTCATACTAATTATATATTGAAAGTTTGATGAAGAAATATCAAGAAATGAGAAAATTATAGCCAATATTAAGTTGTCGTGAAGAAAAAATGTGTATTTAACTCATATACCGGTAACAACCTTCCGTGTGACCTCAACCTTTATGTTTTAGTATGGTCATGTCTATGTTGGCATGATCAGTATAATTATACTGAAAGTTTGTTGAAGAAATATCAAGAAATGAGAAAGTTATTATAATAGCCAACGTTAAGTTTTCGTGAAGGAACAAATGAGTAATGACCTTCAGTATAACCTTGACCTTTATATTTTAGTATGGTCATGTCGATGTTGTCATGATGAGTAAATATTGAAAGTTTGATGAAGAAATATCAATAAATACTGAAAAGGTGATCTCTTGGAAGCAATAAACACAAACTAGAGAGAAAAGTAGCATACTCGGTTTTATTGAATCTGTTCATGAGAGGTAATTATTAGTCACGCCTCCTAGCACCGGATTAAGCGATATTCTACTTTAAAGTAACACAGAACGGGCTTGATAATCCCAAAGGACGAGTAAATAATAACACTACTGATTTGTAGTCGGGGCGACTTTTTACGACCGCCACACTGCACTAAACAAACGTCAATAAATACTGAAAAGGTGATCTCTGGGAAGCAACAAACAAATAAGTGAGAAAAGTAGCATACTCGGTTTTATTGAGTTTGTTCATGAGAAGTAATTATTATATTTAACACCTCTCATGCCTCCTAACACCGGCTTAAGCGATATTCTACTTTAAAGCAACACAAGCAATGAGAAAGCTATAGCCAACGTTAAGTTTTCGTGAAGATAAAATGACCTTAAGTGTGACTTTGACCTTTGTACTTTAGTATGGTTATGTCGATGTTGTCATGATGAGTACATATTAAAAGTTTGATGAAGAAATATCAGGAAATGAGAAAGTTAAAGCCAACGTTACGTTTTCGTGACGGACGGACGACAAAGTGATCCCTGTGTATCGATCGCATTTTTCTTCGTAAAGGCGACACGATGACACTCGTGAGTTCGCTATCAACTGAGCTAAGCGGGCCAGAGTAAAATATCGCTTAAGCCGGTTCTAGGAAGCGTGACATTTAGAGTACTTATATCGTAATAATTTCAGTGGAATATATATTTTCAAAAAACACATGACAGCGCCCATACTTTTCTTCGTATCTTGATATAAAACTTGCCATTTAGTGCATTTCTTTGAATTTATCGTGCAATCCACAGCAATAACACACAAAGACTTTATCTTTATTCGGATATAGATCGATTTGATTTATGTGGATTTGCGTTTGTTCAGTTCACTCGAAAGTCAGCTGAAGTGCATATGATACGCAAGATTTTATTGGTTGAATTTAGTTGATCTTCTCATGAATATTGATTAGATGAAAGGTCGATCTGACGTGACCTCCAAGGCAGTGTTGTCAGATCCTATAGCAGAGAATATGAGCGTAATTTGGATATGATTATAATGAAATTTACTTATTTGTAACTCTGTTGTATCGATTTATAAACAACAGATAATGAGTATTCATTTTGTTAATGCGTGTTTGTGGTTGACTTCGTTCTGCAAATGCGATACTTCCATACTTATATAACTAGTTGGAGGATACATTAGTAATTGGTGATAAGCTTCAGCGCACAGGGAGTTGCCCTGGTTCGCTCATGTTTTTCAGGTGTACGCACATTGTAAACCGTTTCACCAAGGGATAGATATTTTGTCAGACGGTCTTATACCGGGAATATAGAAGTAGACAAATGTCACGTTTTGCTTAATTTATCAATTGGTTGTTATTTGTGTTTACTATTGTGTTTATAAACCTTATAAATACATACCTGTAAAAACACACACACTAAGTAACAAAAAACTATTGTGTTTTAGGAACCACACACATTCACCTTTTTATAGTTCATTTAGGCGTAGGCGACAACATGTAGCCATTCAAATGTCGTCTTTTGAGCAAGTTATGTTAATCATGCCATACCAAATTTGAAAATGTTTTTCTAATTTGCGTTTATTAGGAGTTTTAAACGACCCCTCCCTGGACGCATATTTACCATGTTTACAAACTTAGAATACATCTGTCCAGTGTATTATATAATCAAGATTAACGTTTGTTGCTCAACTCTTATATGTTGTACATTCGACAAGTATTAAGGAGTATTGTATGTGTTTGTGTTTTGCAATGCAACATTAATGTATCGTTGAAATCGTCTGATTTATCTCCGATTGGAGTTAAATGTACACATGTTCGTCATTACTGTATCTTGAAAAATGTATAATTTATTTGGTATATTGTGATGAGACGTTAATAAATCACTTTACTACCCATGTGTGTGAAATGCACCTACACTCTTACCGGATGAAGCTGTTAGTAACTACAAATTGGCTAATAACATACAATGTATTACACATCATTATCTCAAATGCTTTGGATTTTCTCACCAAGTTAATAATAACCAGTTATAACAAATTATAGATTTTACACCCATCACCGTTTACAGCTTATTAGAGACTTGTGAGCTTAGGGTAATTTGAAAATTTAAATGGAACGGATTATTCAAATTTAAATATATTAATGAGAAACAAATATCGCGAACAACGTACAAATATAACCGATCAAAACTGACAGAGAACCAGTTTACTCATGTATCTAGTTAGGCAGATTCCACTGTACTTATATGCTTAATTACAGATGCCATTTGCATGCCATTTACATGGCACTGTGGAGATTATGGTAGTTGCAGTCATCAATGTGGTGGTGGCACCCAAACAAAAAGATGCGTTTCTTGTGTAAGGGATGATGTGAAACACGAGAGCAGGGATTGCAACAAAAACTGCTACAATGGGGGTGTATTTAATGGAGGATGTATTTGTCTTACCGCATGGAGAACGGGACGTTGCTGTTCAGGTAAGATTAGAATTTACCTGTTTTAAAATAACTGAATACACACTTTAGTCTTCAATTTGCTTCATTAAGTGTTTCCAATAAATGTAAGTCTCTGTTTGTAAGCGGTGCATTATTTGACAACTGTCACGAAATTAAACCGAACCGAGATCAAAAATAGCGAAACTTTATATGTTACAGTTTATAATGTTACTAATACAAAGACGTAGCTACAGTATATCTAAATGTAAAATGAAGATGATGCATTTATTTTTACTGAAAGCGACAATGCAATATTGAATTAGAACAATCAATTCAATTTAATATCCAGAAAACTTTTAATTTTAAAACTGCTTGTATATAATTAAATAGGTAATACAATATATATATATATATATATATATATATATATATATACATATCTACCACATGTTTAAATATAATATTAGAACAATTTAATCAACAATTAGTTAATGCACAAACAATTTGCTTTGAGTTATTCAAAGAAATATTAATGTGTTGGGGGTAGGGATGGGGATGTGCAAGTTTATGAACAAGTTTAATAGAACAACTTACGGGTCATCTTTAACATATCGTGTGCATTTTCTTCATTACGCAGAGCAAAGTGTACATCTTAGATATTTCGGCTTCTTTACACAGCCTTAATCAGCTGACAATTGTTATTGCTAGAGACCACTAGGTAGGGTCACATGACAACAAGTGGGCTTCTCATACTGGTATATCTATACTATGTTGTCGTTGCATACTTTCGATATCCTCCTTGCCGCTTCTTTCGAGTATTTTAAGTTGTAAGCTTGGTGTGATCTGGGTTGAAGATGTCACGTAGCCGGTGTTCGATCAATATGCATATGTGGCCAAGTCTCGTCTAGCCAATAGGTCTTCCATTCTAAATTCTAAGGATCTCCCAGTTTCGCCAACATAATAATTATCACATTTGTCACATGTCACGTCACACAACACACCGCATTACTTAAGATTGTCAGTGTTATCCTTTTTATTAACGAGTTGTTCTCCAATTGTATGGTATAGTTTGTTGGTTTGTAAACGCTCTGTGCAGAATCTCATATGATCCTCGTATATAGGGTACGCCGATGTTGGTCCGCTTCTTCCCTTTCCCTTTGACTTATTTTCGAAATCATAAACATCCATTCGGGATACCCATTTTCAAACTCTGTCCTGCCGTCCGCCTCTTCCGTGACTAGTGCTTTTGCCCAATGAACGAGTGTTTTGACGACTGATCGTTCGTCGTGGTCTAACAATTGACATTAAACTACTGGCCTGTGTGTGTCGGTTCTCTATTCACATTCACCTCATGAGAGTGAATCCATGGTCTATGAATGGTATGTTGTCATCCTATTTACCTTCCGAGGTCGAGGTGAACTTAACGTGTTATGCATAGAGTGCATGTGGTTTGAAAACGCATCTATGCGATATTCGTGGAGTTTAGATAATGTGTCATCCGCATACCGGTACCACATAGAGGTATTCGATGGCTTCTCTTTCAATGTGCTTCATATAAAGCAGATAAGTCACACTTGGTAAAGCCGATGATCCCATGGCCGCGCCGCGTTTTATTTTTGGCGCTTTCTTCATGTTGTCACGTATATACTAGGTCACGTGATATTTTGCAATAACACCGATCAGCTGATGAAGGATATGTGGTAAAGCCGAATTATCAGTGTACAATTTTTCTCTGAGTAACGAAATAAAACAACAGCTTTAGTTGTACTATGGACTTGTTCGCCCCATTCGTCATCTATTTACTGCGATATTCCTGAAAGAGTTAGTTTGTCTTGAATAGTATTTATTTTCTATGGAATAATTTTGTACCGGACAGGCTGTGGACCCTATGTGGACGCCTACCTAAAACCCATTGAGACGGTGGCGTTTGATGTTTGTCTATGATCTTTCTTGGCGTAACATTAATGGTTTATTCTCTTGTTGCTATGGCTTCTGCCAAGTCATTGAGTACCTTCATTGTGGCTTTCTAGGCTATTGCTTTTTTGTATTATATTTACACGAGCATATTTGTGTTTTACTTATATTGCCTTGTTGGTTAGAGATTAGATCATGGCGGAAATTTCTTTATTTACACTGTCCTGTTTTAATGGGATGACAGTAGGGTAAGTGTGATGTTTGGTGCACCCTAGAACCGGTTTAAACCTCCAGTGACCTACTTTGCCACTGACCTTTCCAAGGTGGTAGCCCTATTGTCAACCATTTTGTGTTTGTGATGTTGTTTGCTTTTATTATTACTTTTACCTTCTTGTTTGTCTGTTTGCGTGTTTGTTTCTGTGTTTTGTGGTTGACTGTCTTCCTTGAATGCTACTTTCCCTGTTCGATCTTTTTATATTTCTTTATAGGTTGTAAAGATACGAACATTAATCACTGCCTTCCGAATAAATATGAATGTGGAGGCAACCCCGATAACATCCGTTGTACACAGTGTGCAAATCCATACTACTCTGCGGGCTATGGCAAAGGATGTTTAGGTAAGTAGCACCAGCTAAATATAAATAGTCAAATGACCAGTCAATATTTCATTTGAAAACAGTTATGTAAAAATTATTTTTACTAGAAATCATGTATGATCTCAAGGCGAAAACAACCAATCAACCATATCGTATAATACAGTTACAGATTGTTTACCTATAAATGTAATTGGCAGAACGGAATATTAATACAATTAAATCTGATTTTTATATGTACATGCAACAATTTATAATGATTTATGAATATACATGCTTATTTTAACTAGTTATATAGCGTATTTTATTATGGTTTGCCGTTACATGTAGTAGCAATGTTTTAGTGTCCCATTTTATTAAGATGATAATAGAGTTCGGTTTAGTGCACCCTAGCATCTGGTTTAAATCATTGGTCCCAGCGGCCTCACTACGTTACAACACATCATTTCGGACTTCACCCTAGACTGGTGATCAGACTGGCCAGATATGATAAATCGATGTTTCACGCCATCAAAAGAAACATAAAAATGAAAGCTTCATGTCGAATGCGCTAGAAATCGGACACAGGCAATATTCAGAAAAGTAGAACTTTTTTCAATACCTGTTTTGAGGTAATCTCTCATCTCTCCATGCAACTGTTATTCATTCCGATCTTTGGAGATCGCTGAGCTCGATATGTACAGATAACGGTGGTGCATTCTCAAATACTTTGGTGTCTTACTTGAACTTCGAATAGTATGGCGGTAGACATAGAGATTTTCCTCCTCCATGTCCAGCGGCGTATGGTCCCAGTATCTAACAAAATACTATGCCCCGAAGAGCGAAATAAACAAAATGGAATTTAATTGGGAGCAGTGGTTATGAAGCCTGCATATCACAAATAACAGCCAAAAGACTAAATTAAACAGAAGACAACATATCCTATGAGTGGTTAAACAATACCCAGAGCCTTTTATCGGCCGGAGTAGTGGAACCACCGAATCGAAAATTAAGTAAGAAAACAAAACTAATTGAAAATGTACCACCGATAACTAAATACAAATATCGGGCTCAGCGATCTCCAAAGATCGAATGAATAACAGTCCTGATAACAAGCGCGGGGAGACGTTTTACTGCCGCCACACTGCACAATCAACGTCACTGTGCTATATACAAGAGTATTATAATGGACCTATGGAAACGGCCGAACACGACACATACAAAATATTGAAGTCTCGGTTTGATTGAGACTGTACATGAACGGTAGTGAAATATGCTAGCTACCGCTCACGCCCTCTAGCCCCGGGTTGAGCAGAACTCAATATTCATAAAATCAATAGTACATAATTTTAACCATCCCGAAGATGGCATGCATTTGGTGGTGGTCATAGATATTTTCCTCCCCCATGTCCAGCGGCGTATGGTCCCAGTACCTAACAAAATACTATGCCAGAAGAGCGTAAGTCTTACTTTCAGATGCTTAATCCTATATATAACCAGGGATTACGACTCGCCTTAGGTGACTGTCGTACATCACCAGCCGCAAATATGTACACTGAAGCTAATGAACCATCTCTATATTATAGAGGCCCCGGGTTCAATCCTACTCTTATTATCGAATAGATTCCTATGGTTCTTTAACGTGCTCGGAGGATAGACCGATAAACGGGACCGCCCGGTTTACGTCCCCATCCGGCGGGCCGTTAAACAACATTCAATTCAATTCAATTCTGTATCATAGAATAGACAAATTACAACATAACCAATCAAATCCACTTTTGAACCTGTTTTTCGTCTTTGTTACGAATCTCTTTTGACGAAAACCAAAGGCCTTTGTATTGCCAAATACAAAGTTTCAGCAACTTCCATAGTGGACTTTGGAAAAAAATAAGCAATATTTCTGGTGTTTGCAATATTAAGTCCGGTACAGATCATACTGTCTATAAACACATTATTATGACCATTTCGTTATATTGTCTGATTCCATTTCATATCTTCAAGCCCTGGGTAATATGAAACGTTGTGCTGTAACATGTAGAAAAATACAATTCCGTTATAACTGATTATTTTATTATTTTCTGCTGGCTTGCAAGCCATGTAAAAATAAGAGGTAGAAATAAAATAAAACTGATAGTGCTGATTAGGCAGCGTTGGGTTTATATATAATACTTAATTACCTTGCACTGATTTTAAATGTAATATTAACATACATAATATTTACTCATGGAAATCCGCTTGGGATTTGTCTGTGATTAAAATAAATACTTGAAAGGTGATCTCTTGGAAGCAACAAACACAAACAAGAAAGAAAAGTAGCAGACTCGGTTTTATTGAGTCTTTTCATGAGAGGTAATTAAAATATGCAACATCTCTCACGCCTCCTAGCAACGGCTTAAGCGATATTCTACTTTAAAGCAACACACAATGATCCCAAAGGACCAGTAAATAATAACACTACTGATTTACAATCGGGGCGACTTTTTACGGCCGTCACACAGCACTAAACAAACGCTAGAGTAAATGTCAATAAATACTGAAAACTTAAGATGATCCCTTGGAAGCAGCAAACACAAACAAGAGAGAAAAGTAGCACACCCGGTTTTATTGAGTCTGTTCATGACAGGTAATTATAAGATACAACATCTCTCACGCCTCCTAGCACCGGCTTAAGCAATGCATTTAAACTATTACTCGGTGAGTGTCGTCCTTCTAATATAATGATTCGTCGAGAGTAAGTTGTTTAGGCCCGGGGCAGAATAGAGCAAACACGTTATACTCATCCATATTTATCACAAGGTAACAACTTCCAGGATATATACCCTGATTTGCAAAGTTAACTACCAAAAATAGGGTATAGAATTTGATTCTACAAAGACACTACCAGATTTACTTAAAAAACTTTATATGCATATTTAATAATTTTTACCATTTCATCTTAGTATTTTGTGTAAATGTTTTGCCTATATATTTTAGCGTAATATTAAATAATTGTCTGTATCATGTTTTACCATTTTCTTCTGTTTTTGGGCACAATATGAAATGTTTGTATACAAGTGCTGTAAAAGGCTATTCATTTGTTCTTTTGCGTTGACTAAGGTTGTCCTACGATTGTACCGTTACATATAGTACTGATATGTGAGCATTAACCTTAACAGTCTTACCGATCTCATAAAGTCATTAACTTCCTACTTGACGTTATATGATAGATAACGTTTGAAGACAGAGCATACAGTTTATCTCCAATACAAACATAGTATAAACACCCAGTGGATTCAAACGAAATACGGATTAGAGTCTATGTTACTACGGTGTATAATAGATTAAACGTTTTGCATTACATATTATACATTTATAATATTGTGTAACGATGTCCAACGTAAGCATTGACTTGCTAGTTAATATGTTTGAAATGCAGATTAAAGCCTTATGCATCTCGAATACTTCTGAAAACGGGGTTTAAGAAGCATTTTCGGGGGAAGCGTAATCATACTTCGCTTTTGGATCTATGGCAGATCCAAAATGTCAGTGTTAAGGGTGAGCGTGAAATATTACAAAAATAAAATCAAACTGAATGAGTTACTTAAACGGATCGCGTATTATGCTATTTTAGGGGTTGGGATGGTGGTCAAGTTCAAATCAATACATTTTCATAAGAAATAGAGTGCTCGTAATCTAAATATTATTTGTGACCTTAGAGTACTAGTCATTGATTCCCACTCTTTTCGGACAGGAATAAGGCGTTTAAGTGATCCCATGATATCATATTACATAATACGAGTTGACAAAATAAACAAAACCAGCGAGAAATGTCCAGACATGTACACCAAACATAGGTATCTATTTGATAATAACAGTTATGTGATCGCTTACCCCTCTCCTTAGTCTTCCTATTGCTGATCTAAACATTATTTCATAAACCGTTACATGACATTTCCATTTTCCAAAGCAATAATCTCAACACGTTAAATAAAGGTCCATAATCATACTCTTTTTTATATATAAAGCACATAGGCAACTTTAAAATTCGTTTGTACCCAGCGTAAATTGTCTTAAGAGCCACAATTTTTTAATTGTATTAAATAAATAAAGCAATATTTAAATTGATTTCTGGAATCAAAAAATGTTCATGCATATGTACTTTAATGTGATTCTATGAGAACTAATATACTTTGACTACTGTAAACTCAGCGAGAAACATATTAAATAATGGGAGAACAAATTCCATCTTTATTTACAAACATGATTAAAAAGTAAAACATAGTGTTGTGTATGAATGCTTACATGATACCGAATAAGGTGATTGACACTCATGAATTATTTCTATTTTAACGCATGTACAGTTCGAACTCAACGTAATCAAACCATTGACATTTTCTTGTAACATGTTTTTCATTTTAAAATATTAGTTTATCAATATGCTATTGTGTCGAGCCATTATTAAAACAAACAACATTACATGATGAAATCATCGTATTCTAACTGTATTTTGACTTCTATTTAAAATTCAATGATACTAAAGCATTAGCAAAAAAAAAACGTTTATGTAATAATCTTTCGGTATCAAGTATTTCATGCTTTAACAGCATATGTGGTCAATCCGATAACCTTTATATATATATCATGATAGTAAACACAGCTGAACTCGTTACTCTGATTACTTCCTGATCGATATTTGTGAAGGTGGATTCCCTATGGATATGACAAATCTTGTGTTTATTTGTATTTCCTAAGCAAAGTAACAACTAGATAGAAAATAATACTACATTAATCTTTGAGATAGGGTTGTCTACCTGGGGATAAACTAGAACACGATAGTAGGCGATCGATGGTGCGATTTTGAGACAAATTTACTTAGACTATTGACCTGTATCCGTATTCATAAAGCAACTTAAGTAGAAAATATTACTTCAGTCAAAATTTAAGATTTTTTTCATCTTTTCAAATATTCTTATTAAACTCTCCGCGACACTACAGAGCATCTATACTCAGTTGCGATAGAGAATGTACATTTTAAATTGTTTACTTTACACCCTATAATCTTTATCAAGCGACAGTCCCGTAATGATCCAACCTATTGAAAAACAAATGACAACGTGATATTGTCAATGGAATGATAAAAACCTTGGTACCAAACATGGCATATTCATTTTGGAATTTGTCAATTTAATTCTTAAAAAACTTTATACAATCAAATCTAAACAAAACTCAGTGTACACTTTATTTTGCATCTGAGTATATTTTGAGATAGATTTAACACACACAAACACTAGGATTATTGGATGTACTTATTTTCTCAGTTACAGAGACACACGACAATGTTGATGTATGCATCAATTAATAAAGTTAGCATCTGTGTTTATTAATCAAGTATCATATTGATTTTAAAGGGACGCCTGGCAATCCTTACTTTTTTATTATTAATTATTAATACTGTTCGAATAGTTGAAAGGAAAGTGATATAGCATATTGCTAATTGTTGATTATATTGCATTAATCATATTATTAAACATGTGGTAAAATAACGATGAAAAATGTGAATCCAAATTTAAATATATACAAGTGGGTTTACAATTAAAATGTTAATGGATTAATAAACCGAGGATCTATTTGTAAAGCTGGATATATATTTAAGATTACCGTGTCCCTTTTAACCTGCTTGGATATAAACAAATAAAAAGGCATACACTTTGTATATTTAATTTCTTTCTCGTCGTTGTTCTACAATTGGTTTAAGTTTATTATTGGTTCAATATAATGAACATTTAGAAAGATGCAAACCCAATTTTTTTTTTCAAATGTGCAATTAATGTAGAAAACAAAACGCCGCGAGATTTTTGTTTTTTAAAGAAATCAAGATCGACGTTTGTGCCTTAAAAAGACAATTGATTAAATATGAGTGAGTCCACGCTTAACCACTGTGACCCCTTCAATGAATGGCTTAAAAATGCCAAATTATTAAAAACAAGTTCACACAAACATGTTGTATGAACTTTGTTTCCACTTTATGATCAGTCAACTTTCCGCGGGGAATACTAATTAAAGTTAAAAATAAGTTGATACAACAGTCTGCATACCAGGGTATTGATATTTTAACCAGGCTGAGACAGCATGTGTATTTTAAACATGTCGATCAGTAAGTTCGTCCTTCGATAAACATAGTATCGAACTTGTATAATCTGTTGGCCTACTTCCTTGATAAACGAACCAATCGACGTTCCCTGTTTTATGTGTATCGACACTTTGTTCACTATGCGTTTGAAGATATTATTTCAAGTTATATACTGAAAGGAAAAAGAAACGCATAATGGGTATTTTCGCTATATATTGTATGTTTAATATGCTACTGCTAATCGAATGGTACCGGGCGACAGTAGGCCTGTCCTTTCGGAAAGAAGGTTTAAACAGCACCGACTACATTTTTTTTTGAAAATAAGGCGGTTTTAAATGCCGAAGTAATTGTCATTTGCAATGAAGCGCATTAGCATAAAAGCTCTAACAAATGAGATTTACATTATTTTCTCACCGCTATAGTACCAACAATAACGTGCTTTGGGACGATGATAATGACAAAAAAGTACAATAGAGACAACATATTTCAGCATATTTCCAGCCAATGGAATTGCCATTCCTTTTGAGACACACTGGATGGAAGCGTTACAAGGAGCTCCACCTCCTTAAAAACTTTTAAAGTGACATATATTTTTCGAAATTTGCCGCGTTTGTTTTTTCAACAGAAAGTATCTAGAAAATGTAAATAAATTTAAATGCAATAGCATTTCCTTGATTCAAATAGCATTTCCTTGATTCAAAACTCTACATACATATTTAGGAACCTGACCGATTTTAGACCAAATGTCAATGGCAGTTATTTTGTTTCAATGGTTGTTTTATCGGGTTTTGTATTCACGAATGTGCGAGAAAATGGGATAACATAATGATACAGAGACAACGCTAAAATAGTACATTATGCATCTGTGGGGTTGGGGTTGAGGGGGTTTCTAGTTTCCTTATCCCCTCCTTGTTGTCGGAATGCAAGCTCCATCATCCCCTCCCGCTACCCTTCTTGCGAGAAGGACATTGATAGGTGCATTTCTACGAGTAACTGTTTTATTGCATGAAAAGTTATACAGCATGCAGTAGGCTTCCACCAAGTTACTAGAAAGATCGGAGTACACCGAAAAAACACAGATAGTGATATTAACTTTTGGCCGTTTCCAAAGGTCCATTATCATACTATTGTCTATGAATAGGCTTACACACCACTTTAGATCGTAAATATTGAGGCACTGGCTGATTTTTTAAACAAATTTTAATGACAAAACAAATACCTTGAAAACTGACCTCTAGCAACAGATAGAGTAATCCAAATCCAGTTTGCGTCATCATGTCAATGTATGTCACGGTGACCTGTCAAACACTGCGTTTATACATAATGGGACGTTACTTCGTCCGGTAATGGATTAGTTTTTACATAATTCACGGTATGGAACACTATATGCGTGATTTTAGACTCCATATGTGCCCGTCGTGCTCGCCGACATAGCGCGCCCAATTCTGAAGCGACGTTTCGGGTGTAAAAAAAATGGCGTCTGTTTTAATTGAAAATTCGTTAAATAGTCCATAAGATGCAAAGAAATAGTCCATGTTCGCGGAAGAAAAACGCGAATAAAAACTTATAGGTTATAGGTCCGTGGCTTCCTACTGTATATATATATCATGTTGTTTTTTTTATTGTTTTTTTCCCTTTTCCTTTTAGTTTTTTCCTATTTATTTGTTTTCCTTTTTTTAATTTTTTTTTTTTATTTTTTCTCCTTTTTTTGTTTAATTACTTGCACTAGTTCTGCAAATCGCGGTATATCAATGACATCTTGGACAAGTTCGAAACCAGCTAGATCTTGTTGGTAACGACAGAGTAATGGCCCTTGATTTGTTGAAAAATATTATATTGTATTTCCCTTTGTTAAATCTGTATCTTCTTCATTTTGTATCTGATCTTTACCAAATTTGTTTGGAAGTTAATATAAACCCCCAAGCATTTTTATGAAATCTCATTCATAGAAGAAAGTGGGACAAATTAAAAAATACCCATGCCAGACAAGAAACAGCAGACTTATTGCCCATGATTACCAGGTGAGCGATCTAGGGCCATCCTGGCCCTCTTGATTTTGCAATCTTTTAAAAAAGTACTGATGGGAAATTTATGACGACAATCCTTGATATAAGAGCCGTTATAGCCAGTAGAGCGTCTACATGCCCTCTTGGTCCTCTTGTTTCTCTTTTATGACCCAAAGGGGTGCAACACGGTTTCGAATTTGTCTCCGCCCACTGGCGCCCGCTTGGGATTAATCGGGTAAAACATTACAAAAAAATGCATATCTTAATGTGTCCAATTGTGAATGGATTTGATTCTAGTTTGTTATGGTCATTTAGGAACTCGAGGCACAACTAACATAGCATGGGGTTTGACCTTCTGCATAAATGGGTCCCTCTACAGGGGTACAACTTGCAGAACTTGCAGTAATTTACTATTACGTGGTTTCAGCCTTGTGGCATAAATTCCTTCTATACCATTTGAGATTTCAAAGTGTATGAGAGTGGACCTTTGGAAACAGCCGAACACGGTACATATGAAATATTGCAGTCTCAGTTTGATTGAGACTGTTCATGAACTATGTCCAAATTCATGTTTGGTGTATTTCTTAGTAAGGATGTGTAGATGCGCAGTACGTTTTGGTATTTTGGCTCCATCCTCTGGGGCTACATAGAGGGTAATCAGGTCAAACAACAACACATTGCATATCTAGCCCAAAATTAGTGTGAATGCATCTGATCCTAATTTGATATGGTGATTTAGGGACTCGAAACACAACATTCATAAACTGGTGTTGTCGTCCTGTGTAAAGGGGCCCCTCTACAGAGATACAACTTGGGGATCTTGCAGTAATTTACTATTAGAGAGTTTCGACCTTATGGCAATTACTAAGGCTATACCCTTGGAGATTTGAAGTTCATGTATGCTGTTTTTCTTAATTAGGATGTGTAGATGCACAATAATGTCTCACATTTTGGCTTCACCCACTGTAGCCCCCTAGGGGGTAATCAGGTCAAAAGTTACACAAAAATGCATATCTTATCCAAATGTGAATTGTTATGATTCATATCTGTTATGGTTAATTATGGACTCGATGTACAACATTAATAAAACGTTTTTTTACCTCCTGCATACAGGGGCTCTCTACAGGGTTACAACTTTGGGGAACGTGCCGTAATTTACTATTACAGAGTTTCAGCCTTTTAACGTTAACTTCTTATATACCCTTTGAGATATTAAGTTCATGTATGGTGTGTTTCTAAGTTAAGGATGGTTAGATGTGCAATAAGATTTGGTATTTTGGCTCCAAATGCTGGGGTAAATAGGAGATAATCTGGTTTAAAAAAACACACACAAATAGCGTATCTTGTCCAAATGTGAATGCAATTGATTCTAATTGTGTATGGTCATTAAGGGACTCAAGGCACAAAATATAAAAACCGAGTTTTGGCCTTTTGCATAAAGGGGCCCCTCTACAGGGGTACAACTTTGGGAATTTGCAGTAAGTTACTATTATGGAGTTTCCGCCTTGTAACGCTAACTCCTTCTATACTCTTTGAGATTTCAAGTTCATTGTGGTGTATTCTATGTTAAGGATGTGCTGATGCACAATAAGTTTTCATTTTTCGCTCCATCCGCTGGGGCCCCATAGGGTAATATTGCATATTTCTTCCAAATGTGAATGCATGCGATTCTAATTTGGTATGGCCATTTAGAGACTCAAGGCACAACCTATATAAAACGGGTTTTGTCCTCATGCCTTCTTCAATATATGATACCTTCCCATAATTATACAGAGACAGCTGTCTCAGTGTGCCTCCGCGTAGCTACGGTCCTGTCGTCCATCCACTCAATCTACTTTGTTGTTTGCATGCCTTGTAAACGTATTATAGTGGGTTGGAAACCCGCCGCCGAGATATTGTATGTGTGACATTGATTGTGTCAATGACTCACGTCTTCTTAAAGTTCTCCGGCCATGGTTTGGTTCATGAACATATTTATGTTGATTTAATCGAAATCAATACACAACAATAGATATTTACAATAAACACATTGCACTATCTGTGAAAAGCGAGAATAAGATTTTATTTGATGACGTAGAAAACTTTGAACAGGTAAATTAATCCACAGGCAAATGTATGTATCAATTATCTGGCAATAGTTGTGCAGCTATACAATTCAGATTTACCTCATTTCCCCGTGCAGTCAGGCAGTGGTAAAAGTAGTATCTATGTCATGCAAATAATACTTAATTATACTTACAACTTAGTAGCGGTTTTAAATATATAAGTTTCTCTCCGGGATTATCAAGAAATGTTCATATGATGTTTAAGAGTTAAATTTGTTAATTTATAATACTTCTAAAAGGGTGGCCATTCATCTTTAAGGGAAGGGCTATGTTACAATGAGATGCGATATACTAGAATTTATCCTCCAAGTATGTACAATAAAATATTTATTTTTTAACAGCAACAACATATGTGGTTCTACCAATTTCCATTGTAATATTTAATTTATTCATTATTTCAATCTATGCTACCTGGAGTGTAAGTATTTTACATTCCATTTGCAGAATGTCCAGCAATAAAGGATTGCGATAAAAGACAGTGCACTAATCAGAGAAACACGAAGTGCCTCAAGTGTACTGGCGACAACGTATTTTTTATTACACCTGATGGCACCAAATGTCAAGGTAAGTTTATGCTACATGCTAGAAAAATGGACATGCTTTATATGTAGGTTAATAACTGTTTTCACAAATAAAGCTGTATTGTGGCATCTGTTTTAATAGTTTTATATTTACCTCGCCAAATGCAAGAATTAATACTTGCATTTCCATTTGCCTGCTTGGTTCCATGCCTTGCTTATAGGCAATTATATGTGTCTGCCTCATAAATAGACGATATGCCATAATTGTACTCTTTGTCATGGTCAACTGGACAAAGATATGTATTTTTTTAATTCGGTCCATAACTCCGAAATCAAACGGAGTAATTAGGATAAAACATCATATCATTACGTATATGACTTCAATAGAATGTAAGTCACGAATTAAATTCGGGGTTGCATGGAAAAATCCCAAATTTTCTTGAGAAGGGTGTGCAATTCTGGAGAAGGATGTGCAATTTCGTGTCTGGTCAACGGCTCCCGAATTGCTGGTTAAAGCATGTTGTATTGTTTAACATATACACAAACAGACGGTGGGATATTAATCTGATTTTCGTGATGTTATATCACTATTAAGATCGCGATAATTTTACCTTCAATTGTTATTATTTGTTGTTTGTTTTGTTAAGGCATGTGCGCAGGGAACAACCATTATAGTTGGCCCGGCACCTGTGGAGATGAACTACCTGAGAACTGTAAATGTGATCCGGGACTCAAAATTGTTTGATTATACCTATATCGTCTTGTAGAAGAGTTTATTAAGCCACACACAACCGTTAAACAAGTGAAAACTACCTTTAAAAATAACTGTACTCACGCCAACATTTATCATCATAAAATAAGTCATGTTCTTTAAACCATAGATGGCCCATCAAAGCCCTAAGGCTTATTTCCAATATGGTCCTTGTTTGTAGTTCTGTAACATCTGCATAATTAAGATAGCTTAAACCAAATGTGATAATGCTACAGTTCCTTAGGTTGGATAGAATCATCGGTAGTAAGGAATAATGTTTAAATTCAATTTTCGCAGCTGATGTATTTTATATTATTTTAAAATTTGCCAGCCTTGATCATGGCGGGGATTTCTTTATTTACACTGTCCTGTTTTAATGGAATGACCGTTTTAAGGCGGTAGCCCTATTGTCAACCCTTGTGTGTTTGTGATGTCTTATCTTGCCTTTTAATCATCTTTATATATAGTTGTTCTTTGTTTCTTTGTGTGTTTGTAGTTGACTGTCGTCCTTTTAATGCTACTTTTCCTGTTCGAGTTTTATATCCACTTTTACTCTTTTAAATGTAAGCTACCATTTCTGAAATTATTGTCCTATAACTGTGAATTATTTAATAGGTTACTTGCATCAATATTGACATAATTTCATTGTATCCCTAGATATTTGATGATTACTTTTGACTTCTTTTTTTTAAAAAAACACACTTCATTCGGTCAGTAAAGAATCGTTATTTTATGAAAGTGTTACGCTTAGTGATACTTGCACTAAATCATTTCACTGTTCCATAAATGTATAAGCATACATATGATATATATTCAAGAAATATAAAAAGATCGGACAGAAGGAGGACAGTCAACCACAAAACACAGAAACAAACACGCAAACAGACAAACAAGAAGGTAAAAGTAATATTCAATGCAAACGACATAACAAACACAAAAGGGTTGACAATAGGGCTACCGCCTTGGAACGGTCAGTGGCAAAGTATGCCACTGGGGGTTTAAACCGGCTCTAGGGTGCACCAAATCTCACACTTACCCTACGGTCATCCCATTAAAACAGGATAGTGTAAATAAAGAAATCCCCGCCATGATCTAATCTCTAACCAACAAGGCAGCATAAGTTTTGTTTTAATATCTCATTCCTAACAAAATATATTGCCCAGAAACCATGTCTATTTTTCGTAACAGTTACCTTGATCTTGACTCCAGTGACACCAAATGCACTACTTAGTTTCCTATCCATATAAGCTACCTATACATTAAGTTCCGTCGCAATACCTCACTCCTAACAAAAGTTATGAGCGGAAACTTATTTTTTCTATTTTAATAACAGCGACACTGATCTTGACCCGCTCAATAACTTTTGTTAGGAACGATGCAAACATCTACAAAAAGGACTCCCGTTCCTTATTCGCGTCGAATCATTCGGAGCTTATCATTGTTCTATGTAAAAATGTTCATTTTAAAATCAGTTTTTTCGCTCGCCAAATGATGTAAATTATGATTTTTTTATGTTTCTTGGCACGTATGTGTCGTGCTCGGCCGTTTCCAAAGGTCCATTATCATACTCTTTTTTTCACTTACCGCCTTGGAACGGTCAGTGGCAAATAAAGCCGCTGGGTTTTAAACCAGGTTCTAGGAGGCACCAAACCTCACCCTTACTAATGTTTTATGTTATTTCGCATTATAATAAATCGTACTAAATATACCAAATTTTCAAAAAGCCCCTGCAGTTCAGTGGCTAGAACGGCAGACTGTAACAGATTGTCAATAAGAATATCGTGAGTTCAAGTCAATACTTCAATAAGAGCTTTAAGTGAGGCCATTAACATTAACGCTCGCTTATTCCATATAACTGAAATTAAAACACAATAGAAAACATAAATTATGTCAAAATAATTGTATTAAATTAAATTCCACTGAAATGGAAGTTAATAAAATTGTCATTAATTAATTGTACATATTGACGTCGGACTGTCATTTAGGCCCACGGCCTTATGCCAATATGGCAGTCCTTGGACCAATAACGGAGCCAATATGAAGACAATTAATTAATAGCATCATATTCTCAGCTTTAACTGTTATTCAATTTATAGCATAAATGTTGTTTGTGAACCTTCACGTTAAATGTACATCAAAAGATGGAATGGAAATTCCGGTGGGTCATTTCAAAATTATTCAACATGCCTGTTATGTATTTGCGTTGAATGTTTTAACTTTGGGATGTACAGAGTTTTTTCCCTTCATATGAACTTAACATATACTTATTTTGATTAAATGTATTATATGACTGACGTTGTATGTATTCATATGGTTGTTCGTCTATTGTTTTCTTCCGTATTGTAAAATGAACATTGTCAACACATGTATTAAAGATATTGTCCACATCCTTGTTGAATTTAAGGGATGGCGAATTTGAAATGTTAAAGACTTCCTGATTGATACAGTTCAACTAAAGGATACCGTATGGCATATGTACTTGAAAAAATGAGATATATGGTCCTATAGAAACCACAGCGTCCGAACGCAATGGCATTGAAAATACAATGAAAGAGACAAAAAACAACAGAAAGGGTGGTGAAGACAGGGTTTCCGACTTGGAACGGTAAGTAGGCAATAAGGCCTACTGGTTAGCTTGAATCGATTTTATATGCGCACAATCCTCGCTATTATCCTGTCTTCAGCGCCCAAATAGACAAGACTGTGTAAAAAAACTACATCCCATCAAAAGGAATTCTCTAACAATAAAGTCCACATCCAGAGAAACTAACTAAAGAAACACATACACAATAATAAACATCTCAGAATGTATCCAGAATCGTACTGAACAACCATAGTAGTTGCACCTAAAGTGAAAACCAATCTAGGGTACGACCAGAAAATCCGAAGGACGAACGCTCATGCACCCACCTCCCTTAGTTGGAGTAATCAAGACTTCCTGATCGATACAAAGATATACAGTTCAACTTAAAGATACCGTATGACATATGTACTTGAAGTAGAGATTAATCTCTGTCTGATATATGGTAGTGTGCGTTGATAAACGTCAGTGCGATAAGAATGTTATCCTAAACCAGCCATTTAATGTATTTGTATTTATTTAAACATAAATAATGATTAAACAGTCCTACAAACATGTCTAAGTTTCCCAAAATTTGCCTTTTTTCTCATCTGGGAGGTCATAATTACCCATTAAATTGGAATGACAAGCCTCTCCACAAGTATAATTAATTGCCAGGATCAGGTTACCAGTACAGGTCAGTGGTCAGCTGTTTTTCTGAGATATTCTCTGGCTTCCTATTTTGCAATTCATTTAGAACTGAGGGTTGTATGTTTTTACTTAAATGTTTATGGATCATTATTGTAAGAATTTCTCAAACACATTTGCGTTGTACTTTTTAATTAGAATTAAATAGTTATATTTTATCAAATTAGTACATCAAGAGGTATTTCAATACATTGTCTAATAAAGAAAGATGCCTGTCATTTGTCTTATTTAGGTAAATCAGTAAAATGATGTGCAGTGTAATAATTCTGACTTTGAGAACACTCAACTAAATAACCTCACACTTTTTTTTAAAAAAAAATCACGTCCTACATTGTTAGAAGTACGAACTTGAAACATTTGGTATATATGATAAGAATATATGTGTAATTATGCAAGGGTTTATTAACATTTTCTTACCTCTCCAGGGGACATGGTTGGGGTGTGTGTGGTGGGAGTGGGAGTTGTTTTACAGTGAAAGTGCAATTACTCCTACATGCTTAAAGGGACACATGGCAATCTTGAAGTTTTTATTAAGCATTTAAATTAGCGCCTCGTTTTATTAATCCAGTATAATTTTGACTTTAAAACTGGTGAATATAATTAAATATTCTTCTTATTCTACCGCAGTTTTCAATTTATTGGTGCAATATTCTTAACAGTTAGTAATGAAAAAAATATTTGCTTTATACAATTTTTATAATTAATATTCATAATTGAACAAATGCAAGTTATGTAGAAAAACTAACAGGATGCCGCGAGTTTTTAAAGAATCAAGCTTGCCGTGTGTCCTTTTAACTGTATGAGTATGAAATTGTCTATGTATTATCGTTTGCTCAATTATCAATACATATATAACTTTTTTTTTTGGTATCTCTAAGTGTTATAGTATTGAAAATACGGTCCAGACAAGCATTTTCTATGACAGAGGTCACAGGTCAAGGTCACAATGACCTTATTTTGGTACGCGACACACCCTTATCACAAGATGTATTCATATAGCAAATTTGGTATCTTTTAAGTGTTATAGTATTGAAAATACGGTCCGGACAGGCATTTTCTATGACAGTGGTCACATGTCAAGGTCAAGGTCACAGTGACCTTATTTTGGTACGCGACACACCGCTATCCCAGTTGGTATCTCTAAGTGTTATAGTATTGAAAACACGGTCCAGACAAGCATAAATTTATTGCAATAATCATCAACTCAGTTCATCACAAGATAAAACGTTCTTTTTCTCTTTTTAATTCAACTTGGAACTTTCACGGCAGTGTAGCAAGATCATCACTTCTGGGATTGCATTTGGATTTCCTAAAATAAAATGTATTAATGGAATTATAAGTATGAACATGTAAATATGTGAGTATAGTTAGATTGTTTCTTACTCATTTCAAGATGCATTAAAATGACATTAGGTTTCAATGACCTTGCTACTAGTTGTTATGATCATAACCTAACTAACTGTGATAGAATAACATTGGTATATATATATATGTTTGTGCTATTATTATTTTAAAACCTGCTAAAACAATGCTGTATCACTGATGTAAGAAAATGGCAAATGAAATTACGTTTTAATACCTTCCATGGTGTTGAGGTAGCTGTAGGCTTCAATTTTCGCCTTCGTCCTTTCTGTGGAGTTTTGTCATGCTTTCGTTTCTGATACTGCCTCAATTTGTCTCGAAGACTTGCTTGATCAAGAAGTAATAACTCTTTGACATCCTGTATGTGAGAGTGAGGTCCTAGATCATATTCTAAGGAACCGTCTGCTAGAGTTCTTAGGCAACCGTCTCTTAAAAAGTTTGGCATCGGGGCATGATGTTTTCCTGCCGTCAGATAGTATGCAATTAAGCACTCTACATGTTTGCCAAGTTGTCCAATGGCGGTGGCTGGTGGCATCCAGGTCTGTGGGTTTTTATGGCCCAAACCGATCTTGACTTTTGGTGGTAAAATTGAAATTTGTCTAATTTCATCA
Organism: Cyrtodaria siliqua; assembly: GCA_037043455.1. Classification (NCBI taxonomy): domain Eukaryota; kingdom Metazoa; phylum Mollusca; class Bivalvia; order Adapedonta; family Hiatellidae; genus Cyrtodaria; species Cyrtodaria siliqua. The sequence continues at coordinate 85,281 of JAWPHD010002909.1, read as the reverse complement.
AATGTAAAATCAGAAGGGTTGATAGTCTTTGGACTATAAAGACACTTTATGAATTCTTTGAACATTTCCGTGTTAAATGTAATTTTGATATTCCTGTTCTCGTCTCGTTTTTCGATTTTGAAAAGGTCGTCTTTCAATAGTTGATTGCTCATGAAGGTTTCTAAAGTCTTTGAATGTGATATTCCGTGAAACTTCGGTAGGTAATCATTTCCTCCTAGACTCAGGATGAGTGCAAGTTTTATCCCAATATGTTTATTTCTCCAAAACCTCTCAAGGAGTGACAGAATACCAGTAACATTGTAAATGTCATTCATATTTCCCGGTTTCTGTAGAACTACGTAAACATCATGCTGAAAACATGTGTCTCCATCAGGTAATCGTGGCCAAAGATATGATGTTGAGAACAAATGCAATACAACAGCATCTATATCACCTGAAGTGACAACGCTCCGTCTTGCAACAATGGTTGATATTCTATAAGCCAGTCTATTTGAGCCATCTCTGCTTCACCTTTGGTTTGTTTCACATGGTGCAGAACTTCAGTTTGTGATAAGGAATCCGTTGAATATAAGACTCTAATGGGGCTTGTATATAGCTTGCATTTGCATTTCTTTTCTTTACAATGACATTCTGTTATTTTGTACTCACTGTCAATGTCCACTGTTACATTTGCGGCGATATTCAACTTGTCAATTTGTCTAGCCAGGTATGTACTTATCAGATGCTTTCCCTCGTTTGTTGTCACTATCGTTTTCTTGTCAAATTTCTCCATAGTTAAAAATTCAACATGAGCAAAAACAAACCGGATAACGCTTTTGACACTAAAGACAGGTTTTCCATTAACTTCATGGACATGTTTGTCTTTTCCTTTTAGCCACTTGAATATATTGCTGGTTTTAATTTTAGCCTCTGTTAAAAATCTATTGCTGTTTAAATATTCTTTTAGATCACTAAATGTTATCCATTCTCCGGAATCATCATAGTTAATTTTTAACTCCTTTAAAGCAGGAATTAGGAAGGCCATTTTGCAACCAGAACAATCTGTAACTAAAATCAAAATAAAAACATTATTTTAAACTTTCCATAGTTCCTCTCAGCCACTTTTTACCCATTATTTTAAAGTTGATTTGTTCATTGCAAATCAAAATTAATGAAAACTTATGGAAAACTGATTTTATGTTATAATTCTAGAAGTGTATTCTACAAACAGACATTTGGAAAGGTTAACTTTCATAATAGGCATAGGCCATTTTGCCATATATAATAATCATACATATGAGAATCGTGATTCTTCTATAAAAGGAGCCACATATAATAATCATACACATGTAATCCCATATGAGAATCGTGATTCTTCTATAAAAGGAGCCACATGTTATAATCATACACATGTAATCCCATATGATAATCGTTATTCTTCTATAAAAGGAGCCACATATAATAATCATACACATGTAATATCATATGAGAATCATGATTCTTCTATAAAAGGAGCCACATATAATAATCATACACATGTAATCCCATATGAGAATCATGATTCTTTTATAAAAGGAGCCACATATAATTATCATATAAAATGTTCCATATGATATTTATTAATACATGTAGGAGTTTCGTATATTTTTTTTAATACAAATAAACCCACAAACTTTTCGTTTTTAAAAATACACATTTTTATATAATTTTCATGATTTTTTTCGTGTATTGTTTTGTGATTCTTATATGATACTCATATGATTCATATACAAAGATGTTCCTGTTATATAATTATCATATAACATGTATCATTCGAAAATTATGTAAGAATCATGTGGCAAAATTGGTAGTGTATTACAACTAACATGTATTGCAAATATAAATTATACAATTATAATTACAGTTGAAGCTAAGATTTTCTGAGTTTAAATTAAGATACTTATGAATTAAATAGAAAATGTAGTAATTATGATTTACTTACTCTTAGTGTTCACATCTTGCCGAATTATTAGTTTCCTAATGAACAAACCAACTTGAGAATGTTCATAAGACAAAATTCCAATAGACTGAAAGCAAACTGCAAACATATGGTGAGCATTAGGTAATTAGATAGGGTTTCTGGAGACGGTGGTCAGCCCAGCAGGTAGTGATATTTATGGCCATTTAACATCTCATTTACAGTTACTAATGATTACTGTAGCTGATAAGCCGAGCATCCAGAAGATGCTACTTGTGGACTTGTTTGTAGGACTGTAAAGTAATCAAATGAAAGATATGGCTTTAAATGGAAACAAACCAATTATAAGTTGGTTAAATGTGCTCCATTATATAAATAGGTACGAATACTTCTACAAGAAAAACAGAGAATACTTTGAAGTAGCCATATTTTAATAAACATACACAGAACAACGACTTTTTAGGGACATAGATTGGGTGCAATCAGGATTCTCCAATCGGTTACTGAAAGCACCCAACGGTTACTGAAAGCACTCTCAGTAACCATCGTTAGCCGTTGGTTCGCCGAGGGGCAGAACGGTAATAAACAATCTTCCCTCAACTCTACACCTGAGGTAGTATCGGTGGCCTCGTTGATACCAAATGTTACCATCGGTGGCCATTGGTAACCCAAAGTTAATCAACGTGGTTGCCGATGGGAGAACCCTGAAGGTACCCATTGATATAATTGTTTGAAGATTTTAGAAATATTCCGTAGGGATGTGATTTTCAAAACAATTGCGTTATTTTATTTTGTTCTAAGCGAAGTATCAGAATTACCTACCGTATATTAAAGTAGCTAACCGGCCATTAACGGGCAAATTTTACAACAGATGTAAACAGTTTCTGAACCTACCGACGACGAGGTATTTATAAAACTTTGCTATGCAATCATTTCAGAATCCAAACTCTATAGACACAATACAAATGGCTTTAACTAGCCAAGTCAAACCCCAAAACTGGAGCGTTTTGTTTATTGACATTTTGCGGTTATTTGGCGAGTTAGTTTCTTTAAAAACAATTTACTTCATTATACAAACGTATTTCGTTGAACAAATGTAATGTTTTCATTCACATGAATTGCTCATGTTGTTATTGTTTAAAAAGCTTAAACGAAAACATTCCAAATTTCGTAATTTTAAAATGACTTCCCTTTTCGATGAAATGATAACGATTTTCAATAACCTATAAAAGTATTTTCCCATCGTATTTGTATTACTTTGAAACGACTTTGTTTACAAATGACTTTGCAGCATTTCATTTTGTCATTGAACCCGATCTTACACGGCTTTGTCTATGGAAATGACATGCATTTTATGTGCTAGTTTTATTTCTCTCAGTATCCAAGCACGGACAAAATATTGTTTCCATTCAACAAAACAATGATTTTTTTTCGGTAGGTAAAAAAATAAATAATTAAACTATGAACTATGACATGTCAGTACTTTACAATCCAACATTTTATGTAGAGTAGTTGTAGATATTGGGCCCAACTCGGCCCAGGTTTCGAATATACAAAAGTTCAAATACACACATACTCTATATATAATTTATTAATGTAAATATGCGCTATCAGCACTAAAACACTACAGATACAAAGGGTAAGGTAGGTTTATGGACAAATTCAGACAAAATGGTGTTGAATTCTATTTATAGATCACCTGAGCCAAAGGCTCAAGGTGATCTATTAAGATCACGTTTCGTCCGTCCGTCGTCAACGTTTGCTTCACACGACATCTCCTCAGATACCGCTTGGCCAATTTTGACAAAATTTAACATGGCTGATACTGAGGTCAATACCTTTCACAGTTGTTCAAATCGCAAGAACCACTAGACACATTTCTACAAGCTTATAGCTTCATTCTAAATCATATTCACATGTTTGATATTATCTTTGAATGTCTGTATAAAAAGCCATTTTAATTGTAAAACGTTTGTAAATAAAATATCGTTTTAAATAAATTTGGATTTATTTTGGCACCAATGTGTTGAATTGGCTTATCACGAACATACAGCTCCCAAGTTTGTGTTAGTAGTAAACTAAGTGCCTGAACGCATTTAAACTTTCAATAGTTACAAGTGAAAGTTAATTTACGACAACAAAATGAAACCAATCCTATTTTGGGGTAGATAGTTTGAGCTTGATGTTTTTCGGCATTTGCATACAGTTTGATATTACCCGACTAATAATATATACCACTTAACAAAATCTTTAGCTATGAATTTCTGCAAATAAAAAGAATGGTCATATAGAAATCACATCAACCAAGCGCAATGTAACCGTAGATCCGCACTGCATCACAAACAGAGAGCTCATGGGACATACTATTATTTAACTGCATTTGCAAAAAAAATAATTTAATACACATTCTGCCCGTTCTATCTTTTTGATTTTTTTATCCAGGCGCACGCCCTCGTCTTTGTTTGTGAGCAGCTCTGTATAATGCTGCGGGAAATTCATTGCATCAAGTGTCTTTATTTGTGACAATCCTATACTGGGAATCGACTTAGGTATGTCTTCCCTAGTATGTGCGTGTTCAATTTAATTATATCTCCCTATTTCCTCATACACGGAAATTGTTCAATAATACATGTAATAATGAACTTTTTCTTTCAAATGATCGCCAACGCCTAGACTATCGAGTTTTTTCAAATGAAGTCCCTAGGGTCAAAAATGGTCGTGCCTCGGGGGTCCAAAGTTTGTATATGGAGATTTTGCATGTTTTACATAAACTTATAATGAACAGACTCAATAAAACCTCATGAACAGACTCAATAAAACCGAGCCTGCTGCTTTGTTTGTTGCTCTCAAAGGATCACCTTTATCAGTATTTATATAGGGTAAACTTAAAAAATCTTCTTCTTTGAAACCACAAGGCACAGAGCTGTCATGTATTACATGTAGCATCAGCTTATGGTCCTCTACAAAGTTTGTTCAAATGGAGACCCTTTTTTTAATTCTTCATTTTTATTATTGTTTCCTGTTTGTTTGTTAAAGAAAAAAAGTTTTTTTTCATTTGTTTTTATTTCAAATTAAAACTGAGCTTTTTCAAAATTAAAACTGTGAGCAATGTGATTTGCACTTGTAAAACATATACTGAAGCGAATGTAATGCCGAAATCCCTTTATTAAGAGCCATTTTAGCTTGTAGAGTATCCACAGGCCCTCTTGTTCTTTATTATTATTAATGTTCGTTAATCCCTGGACTATCACGTTTGCTCATTTGAAGTTCCTGGTGGTCAAAGATGGCCATGCCCCGGGGTCCAAAGTTTGTATATAGAGATTTTGTATGTTTTTACATAGAATACTCTCTTTCAATTGATCTAGGAGGAGATTAGGTAACGAGGAAACACGAAATGCACGTGGGAGGATATCAGAACCCGTTCCATGTTGTATGCGTACATCATTACTTACAGCCTGTAAACAATTTCATTTAATAATGTTCTTTCGGTACGGTGGTTGCTTATGTTGTGTAATCCAGGGTCTAAACCCTGAGATTCGAGGTAAAGATTCGAGGTCAATGTCTAAAGTTCAAATTCATCAAAACAAATATTAAAGCTACAATGTTCAATGTTGTTTATGAAATTCTCTATTTCTATCGTTATTTCTTAACATAATCTCCTTTTAGATCAATTGAATTGAAGGAGGGTGTTTTTATTTTGCAAAGTAGGATGTGCAGACGACAACGAAGGTTCTAATCTAGGACCCACTGGGGCCGAAGATCAACACAAACTGAAATTATACACTATTTTCAATAGTTTTTATGAAATTTCTTACATGCTATAAGTAATGACATACGCATACAGTATAAAAAGGGTTGTATGGTTAAATGGACGGATCTTCCTTCCTGGTGACGAATACTTAAGGTCATACGGGGTCAGCATGCATGTTTTGTGTTTCCTCGTAATCTTTACTCCTCCTACATCAATTGAAGGAGGATGTTCATATATGGTATAGGTTGTGGTATTCAGGGTCTGACCCCTTGGTCTAGAGGTCAAGAGCAAAATGTCAATTTCACCAAACATTAAAGCCACAGTTTACAATATGTTTAATGAAATTCATTATATAAAATTACATGGTCCTAACATTTAATTATGGTCCAGTGAGTGTTGTAGTAATTGATACGGATTATGTTAAAATGAACTTTTCCCCATTATTTGATCAAGTTTCAGATACTTCCATCCAACGGAAAAAAACTAGTTTGACTAAAAATCTGATTTCGACGGCCAATATGGACTTTTTTTGCCTAAACCACAAACTTGTATATCTTTAACATGTTTAATATGAAAATGTTTGCAGTTTTTATTTGTAATGTGTTTATTTTTGGGATTGTTGCTCCTTAAATATTGTCAGTGCGACAAAATATAGCTTAGATTTATGCTAAAAAATCGAAGAGCAACTTCAGGCTTTAATAGTTTTGGAGCGGTGTAACTAAAATTGTTGCTTTTATATTAAATCTTTAGAGCATCCCTTCAATTCGTTACCCATGTATTTAAAACCATTTTCCGTCATATCTTCAAACTGAATTTGACTTATTTTTATTGGAATTTGATCTTTTCAGGACTTTTATATTTCCAAGTAAACGGCATTTCTTGCCGTGGACTATATCGATGTGTTGTATTGAAAACATCGTTTACGTAATATCTACACATACTTCTAGTTACAACAAAAGTTTGAATAAATTAATTTGCTGCAAAATGCATTTTTTTATGAATCCAACATTACGATCTATGCAAATTCATTAAACTTTTCTGCCGCTTTTTAAGGCATTGTATATGAATATACAATGTCGTTATAGACTTATATCTTCACTGATTTTAATAAAATTTTCAGAAAGTGTCACTAAAAGTTCATTCTATAAGATCATGTGTAAACCTCACCCAACGTTAATACGACGGCTAGTTGCATTACATATTGAACGCTCCTCGTATGTTGTCAGCATGAATTTTTATTGTTTCCACTTAGCCTAAACTCCTCATTCATCATATAAAAGATGAAGTTTAGTTAGGTTCTAAACCCTGATTCTAGAGGTCAGTATCAAACGGAAACATCACCAACATAATTGCTACTGTAACAGTTTTCAACATTGTCAATGAAATGTTTTTGCATTTCTATTGTTTCCTTGTTACCTGAAGTATTTCTACGCCAGTTGCAGGAGGTGTTTCAAATCTGACACACTAGTTGACTAGAAATAGTACATAGAGCGAAGCGTGAATATTTGTGATGCCACCACACCTCATATACTTAGCTCTAGTTTAGTGTTAGATTCAATTCATAAATGGTACGATTGTTTGCAATTATGTGAAGATGATTATATGTAAACGTCATTTTGTTTCAACATTATTTTCTGCTACAGTTATGGCCAGTTTTGGCCTTAAACATTTTGTGGATATTATGTTCTATATTGTCACTTTCTTGATATATCCTGTGGATGGTGGAAACCATAGTTATTGCTGGAATCAATAGTATGATCCTACGCATCTGTGCCTTGTTTTGAATGAATGAATGGTGTTTTACGGCACGTCGGCACATAAATAGGTCATATTGTGCGCAAAAACTGATGAATGATGAAGAAATGATTGATTAATTAAAAATGAATGTAAATATATAAAGATAAAACTATTTACAAGTAAGGGATGTTATGGTAGTAATATAAACTATATATGTAAATCAACACATGCCCGAAAACGGGTATAAAAAGAAGTAAATATATACAAGAACATATTATTATGATTTATATAGTCTGACTAAAATCTATAGTATTAAATAACTCGGTCATAGTATTAACATTGTAGTACCTTTGACGCATAGGATCAAAGTCTACACATTCCAGCAATATGTGTTTGGGCCCTGTTTTTTTAAACATCTTACGATAAGTCTCAACATTTAAAATGTTTGCATTGAATAGGGTTGTCCTACGATCGTAGCATTACATAGTACCGACATGTGAGCATTAACGTTTACAGTCTTACTGGCCTCATGAAGTCATTATCTTCCTACTTGACATTATATGATAGATAACGTTTGAAGACAGAGCATACAGTTTATCTCCAATACAAACATTGTATAAACCTCCAGTGGATTCATACGAAATGCGGACTACCGGGTATCACAGATTAAACGTTTTGCATTACATATTATACATGTATACTATTTTATTGCACCTCGCACACAATCCTAGGAATTTCATTGGATTAGAGCGGTCACATGGTGACCCTCTATTATTATATAGTTGGTCAGTAGATTTCATAGAGGGTCACAAAAACAATATGGACTATAATTCCGATTCAGAGTTTAAATCATTTTTAAATAGTTCTTTAAGGTGTTAGTAACAAACATAATTAGTAAATTAATAATGTTTTTAAACTGTACCGGCCGTGACGTCAGCGTCAACGTCAAATTGCTCGAACGTTTGAATGACGTTGACGCTCCATTAAAATGAGTTAAATATCGGTGTTTGCCTTGAAAAAAGATGAAATAAATCAGTTATTGGGTTTGTTACTGACCCCCTACAGAAATATGTGGGGTCAGTCAAATATATAGGGGGACTCGGCTATTGCCTCGCCCCCTATAAATCTTACTGACCCCACATATTTCTGTAGGGGTCAGTAACAAACCCAATAACTAATAGTGTAACGATGTCCAATGTCCAACGTAAGCATTGACTTGCTAGATAATATGTTTGAAATGCAGATTAAAGCTTAATGCATCTTGAATACTTCCGAAAACGGGGTTTAAGAAGCATTTTCGGGGGATGCGTAATCATACTTCGCTCTTGGATCTATGGCAGATCCAATATGTCAGTGTAAAGGGTGAGGGTGAAATATTACAAAAAGAAAATTAAACTGACACAAAATCCTTATTATCAACGTTTAAACTGAATGACTTACTTAAACGGATTGCATATTATGTTACTTTAGGGGTTGGGGTGTTGCTCAAGTTCAAATTCATACATTTTCGTAAGAAATACAGTGCTCGTAATCTAAATATTATTTGTGACCTTAGCGTACTAGTCATTGATTCCCACTCTTTTCGGACAGGAAGACGGCGTTTAAGTGATCCCATGATATCCATATTGTTACATAATATTACATACGTGTTGAATATTGATATTTACACCAAACATAGGTATCTATTTGATAGTAACAGTTATGTGATCGCTTACCCCTCTCTTTAGTCTTCCTATTGCTGATCTAAAAATTATTTGATAAATTCCAGTTTTCAAAGTAATAATCTTAACACGTTAAAGAATAGCTTTTATATATAAAGCATATAGGCAACTTTAAGCGAAATTCCCAGCCTAAAATGTCTTAAGAGCCACAATTTAATAATGGTATTAAATAAATTAAACAATATTTAAATTGATTTCTAGAATAAGAAAATGTTCTTGCATATGTACTTGAATGTGTTACCATGAGAACTACTATACTCTGAGTACTGTAAACTCAGTGAGATACATTTTAAATAATGGGAGAACAAATTCCACCAACTTTTTTTACAAACATGATTAAAAATGATTAAAAAGTAAAATATAGTGTTGTGTATGAATGCTTCTATTACACCGAATAAGGTGGTTGACATTCATGAATTATTTCTATTTTAACGCATATACAATTCGAACGTAATCAAACCAATGATATTTTCTTGTAACATGTTTTTCATTTTAAAATATTAGTTTAGCAATATGCTATTGTGTCGAGCCATTATTAAAACAAACAACATTACATAATGAATTCATCGTATTCTAACTGTATTTTGACTTCTATTTAAAATTCAATGATACTAAAGCATTAGCAAAACAAAAACACGCTTGTGTAATATAATAATCTTTCGGTATCAAATATTTCATGCTTTAACAGCATATGTCGTCAATCCGATAACCTTTATATATATATCATGATATTAAACACACATGAACTCGTTACTCTGATTACTTCCTGATCGATATTTGTGAAGGTGGATTCCCTAGGGATATGATAAATCTTGTGTTTATTTGTATTTCCTAAGCAAAGTAACTACTAGCGCGAAAGCAATACTACATTTAATCTTTGGGATAGGGTCGTCTACCTGGGGATAAACTAGAACACGATAGTAGGCGAGGGTGCGATTTTGAGACAAATTTACTTATTAGGCCTTGGGCCAACATCACTTTATTTGCATGTAAATAAACACTTAAAATATATTTCCCTTAATATTTACTATAAAGTTGTGCCCTTTGTTTCAGTTCCACCATTTGCATATTTTGTCATTTGTTTAAAAACCCAGTCAACATGTATAAAACGGAGACTTTTTTTAATAGAACAGATGTAAAGACATAATAGTTATTTGACTAATAACTACTAGCTGTTGATAGTGTTGTATTTAATTATTGACGGTATCGGAGGATAAATACCTCTGAAGTGAACTTAGTCTGACAAATAACAGTATTAGTGGCTGCCCCAGTAGCAAGTGTATCGCTTAAATGCGGTACATCAGGCTTTTTTTAAGTCTAGAGGTCCCACTTAAAATTGACAATTAATGATATTTTCTATTCTATAGTTCCTAAACATAATGAGTGAATCTACAAATGACCTCTGATTTACAAGAAAATTCATTTTGCATAGTAGTATGTGCTTTTCGATGCTACGCACCAGGGTTAATAAAAAAATGTTGCGCCCGATTCCATTCAAAATATATGGTATATTAAAATATGTTTTTTATTTTCATTTCCTTCCTAAGAAATTTCATCTATTGGTACATTTGAACCGTAATCTAATATTATTGCACAATATTTTTGTTAGATTTTTTGATGCTGTATTTTCAAGCCTGGTGCAGGCGCAACACGATTTCTTCAGTAAAATCCTCGATGTTTATGCAAAATCGATTAAAATTCGAATTTGATACTACGGGGCGTTAGAAATTCCTATTAGTACCCTCACGTTGATGGGGGATTGTCGTAGCTTTGGGGCCCACTTGTATGCGTTATCTATCAAACTGGTATCAAATATGTGCCCCGTAGTATCAAATTCGAATTTTAATCGATTTTGCATAAACATCGAGGATTTTACTGAAGAAATCGTGTTGCGCCTGCACCAGGCTTGAAAATACAGCATCAAAAAATCTAACAAAAATATTGTGCAATAATATTAGATTACGGTTCAAATGTACCAATAGATGAAATTTCTTAGGAAGGAAATGAAAATAAAAAACATATTTTAATCCTTAACCCTATGTACTTTCCCTATGGTCGCTCCGGTAGACATTAATACATATATGACAGACTTACATATACACATTTATACAAATGTACCTTTAGTACGCAAGTAAGGATCCCGGTACGACAACGACCAATTCAGATGTACTGACACACTATGTTTTTGAGACAAGTCTCGGGTTGTATTGCTCGCGTTTTATATCTACAGGTTCATAAATAAATGACCAATGACATTCCATTATACAGTCACATTTGACAGAGAATTGAATATAAGAAGCTTATATATTATTTAAATACGTTGTCAGGGTTGTTTTGAAATCACTATTGATCAGGCGTGATTCTGAAGAATCAGTAACTGTCTATATCATATATGCTTCCCTTGCAGAAAGTACAATAACACGTACATATATAATAAACAATAATACACTAATAACACATAATGCACTATTGACACTAGCTAATGGTAACAAATACCGTGTTATTTACAGAACTAACGCTCTTATCCATCTCAAATGGACAGTCTAGCTCCTGAACATCCAGCTGTTCTCAGTTACATGGAACGTGGTAGTTGTTCAGTGCAAGCAGGACCAAACAATCCTATTGGAAGTATACCAGTAAACCAAGTAGTAGAGGAAACTGTATATAAAGACACCCAGACTGCCGGAGGCACAAACGGATTCAGTCTTAAACCCGTGGTGTTTGCCATTAATATCTCACCTCAGAGTAACTTCATAATCATCTATTCGAATGTTAGAAATGCTGGTGTCCAGAACAAATACCTTCAACCGACAAAACAGTACAAATGGCAAGAGGGATCTAAAAGCTGTAAACGTGCTCACTGAAAACAACTGAGTTAATCTTTTCAAAGGGGATTACGGTACTGTAGTTAGCATATATAAACGGGGAAGATGACCGTCTGATATATAGAAAACAATTTGCTAGAATCACACAAAACTGGACAAAGTAGCCATTGAAAGGTTAGAAAAGTGAAAAGTGACTTGGAACAACCCTACAGTATCACAAGCAAAGTTTCGTGACACAATAAGTAAGCTTAATTTTAAATATTTTGTCCACTGAGCAAAATTATAACTTCAAACAAAGCAGAAAATATGTACTTAAGAAAGCTGATCGTAAACTTTGTACACCAGTGATAGCATAATAGCACAACGTAGACTACAAATGAAAGATGTGCTAAAGCATACACTTTGACCTATTGTTCGGCACCACTAGGTTTCTTTGGTGAATCCTGAGTCAACTGTAGACTCTAGCATCATCCATATGATGTGGACGTAAACCGGGCGGTCCCGTGTATCGGAGTATGTCCTCCGAGTACGTTATAGAACCATACACGTCTACACAACATATAATAGGGCATGGTTCCAGATTGCTATGTCGCTTGTCTCTTAATAAACTCAATATAAAATAAAATGTGTTGATACGCCATTCAAACAATTCCAGGGATTCCTGAAAAAAACAAGCAACCATTCCTGATCAATCAACATAGAGTCTTGAGGGTATGAATGAGCTTAGTGTAGAAGACATGGGGAGACAATACACTAGCTTAGCAAGAAGAACGAAGATATTTTCGCCATTATACTTGCACATGAACTTGTAAACAAATTCTTTCTACGATTCTTACGGATGGCGGGAGGTGTAAAGTACTGGTTCTACACAGGACACGTCGGTGGTCTGCCTCCACACAATATCCTCTTTATCAAGCGACAGTCCCTTAATGATTCAACCTATTGAAAAACAAATGACAACATGATATTGTCAATGGAATGTTAAACACTTTGGTACCAAACATGGCATATTCATTTTGGAATTTGTCAATTTAATTCTAAAAATATTTTATACAATTAAATCTAAACAAAACTCAGTGTTCACTTTCTTTTGCACTGAGTATATTTTGAGACAGATTTAGCTGTGGGTTTTATTAATCCATAGCATTATTAAAAATATAAAGAATTTGTATTTAAACGATAGAAAAAGATGTTTAAAAATTGATAAATTTTGACTTAAGATATTGCTAAGATGCTTGATGAATACGGACCCAAGCTGTTGTATATTGTCACTGTCCTATGAAACACTTTAACCTATCTTTCAATAAAAATAATTAACATACGAAATTGGTAAAAATAAAATAGACTATGAGTATGACGGTCACATTGCCTTTATAACTGTGTCCCTTAAAACGTCAATTGATTAAATATGTATGCGTTCACGCTTAACCACGCCGACCCCTTCAATGCATGGCTTTAAATGCCAAATTAACAAAATATGATCCGTGAATGATTGATACTGATTGAAGTTAAAAATAAGTTAAAACTACTCGACATATCAAGCGTTTATAATTATATGTATGTATCTTTTTAGACTAGTTACGACTATTATGCCATTAATAGTGATTATATTCTTCGTAAACTCTCTCTCTCTCTCTCTCTCTCTCTCTCTCTCTCTCTCTCTAAATGCTGTTTAACGTGCCACCATAATTGACAGCTTGCATACCAGGGTATTAATATTTTAATCAGGCTGAGACAACATGTGTACTTTAAACATGTCAAGTAATCGATCAGTAAGTTTGTCCTTCGATATACATAGTATTGAACTTGTATAATCTTTCTGGCCTACTTCCTTGATAAAGGAACCAATCGACGTTCACTGCTTTATGCGTATCGACATTTTGTTCAATATGCTTTTGAAGATATGCTATTCAGGTTATATCGTTTATCTTTAAAATAAAGTACCAGTGAACCTAAAAAATGTAAGGCATAAAGTAGAACAATTTAGCACCTTCATTTATTATGTGATCTTTACCAAACTTGCACAGGTCGTTAATATTAATGAAAGCTCGGAAAATTCGAAAACCATCTAGATCAAAGCTCGGAAAAGTTCGAAAACCAGATAGATCAGATAAGTAACGCCAGAGTTATGGTCCTTGTTGTGCTGAAAAATATCATTGTCTGCCTTGTGAACACTCTAGCAACTTCAGTTATTATTTGATCTTTACCAAACTTTGTCAGTGTCTTTATATCAATGAAAGCTCAGACAAGTTCGAACCCAGTCAGATTAGTAATGGCACTTGTTTTTCTGAAAAAACAAACATATTCTGCCTTGGGAACACTAGCACCTTCATTTATTATTTCATATTTACCAACGTTTGCCTGCCTGACTGTTAATATCAATGAAAGCTCGAACAAATTCGAAAAACAGCCGAATCGACCAGTAACGCCAGAGTTATGGCTCTTGATTTTCTTAAATATGCAATATGCAATATTGGGAACCTGGGGTCGTGGGTTCAAATCCCACTGGGGGATAACTTTATTTTGTTACTATTTTTAGCTCTACTGGCCGAAGGCCAGCAGAGCTTATGGGATGGCGAGTTGTCCGTCGTCCGTCCGTCGTCCGTCGTCTGTCCGTCGTCCGTTGTTAACTTTTGTCTTGTGACAACTCTAGGGCCTTCATTTTTCATCCGATCTTTACCAAACTTTAACAGGTTGTTAATATCAATGAAAGCTCGGACAAGTTCGAAAACCAGCCAGATCGGAATTTCGACGGAGTTATGGCCCTTGTTTTGCTGAAAAATGCCATATTAAGCCTTGTGAACACTCTAGCACCTTCATTTATTATTTGATCTTTACCAAACTTGCACAGATTGTTAGTATCAATGAAAGCTCGGACAAGTTCGAAAATCAGCCAAATCTGACCAGTAACACCGGAGTATGGCCCTTGTTTTTTCTGAAAATTGCTATTTTCTGTTTTGTGAACGCTCTAGCACCTTCATTTATTATTTGATCATTACCAAACTTGCACAGATTGTTAATACCAATTATAGCTTGCACAAGTTCGAAAATCAGTTGAATTGAGTCAGTTACACCAGAGTTTTGGCCCTTGTTTTTTCTGAAAAATGCTATTTTCTGCCTTGTGAACACTCTAGCACCTTCATTTATTATTTGATCTTTAACAAACTAGCACATATTGTTAATATCAATGACAGCTCGGACAAGTTTGAAAACCATCCAGATCGAACTAGTAACAGCGGAGTTATGGCCCTTGACTTAGTTAAAAATGCTATATGTTGCCTCGTTAAGACAATAGAGCCTTCATTTTTCATTCGATCTTTACCAAACTTTACCATTGTTAATATCAATGAAAGCTCGGACAAGTTAAAAAAACAGCCAGATCGGACCAATAACAGCGGAGTTATGGCCCTTGGTTTAGTTAAAAATGCTATATTTTTCCTTGTTAAGATGATAGGGCCTTTATTTTTCATCCGATCTTTACCAAACTGTACCAGATTGTTACTATCAATGAAAGCTTGACAAGTTCGAAAATCAGCCAGTTCGGACCAGCAACAGCAGAGTTATAGCCCTTGATTTAGTTAAAAATTCTATATTTTGCCTCGTTAAGATGATAGGGCCTTCATTTTTCATCCGATCTTTACCAAACTTTACCATCTTGTTAATATCAATGAAAGCTCAAATAATTAAAAACAACAGCCAGATCGGACTAGTAACAGCGGAGTTATGGCTCTTGATTTAGTTAAAAAGGCTATATTTTGCCTCGTTAAGACGATAGGGTCTTCATTTTTCATCCGATCTTTACTAAACGTTTTCAGATTGTTAATATAAATGAAAGCTCGGACAAGTTCGAAAACCAACCAGATTGGACCAGTAACAGCGGAGTTATGGCCCTTGATTTAGTTAAATATGCTATATTTTGCCTCGTTAATACTACGATAGGGTCTTCATTTTTTATCCGATCTTTACCAAACTTTACCAGATTGTTATTATCAATAAAAGCTCCAACAAATTTCAAAATCAGCCATATTGGACCATTTTCACCGGAGTTATGGCCCTTGATTTTCTGAAATATGCTATATGTTGGCCTCATTAAGAAGAAAGGGTCTTCAATTGGCCAGATTTCAGTGAAACCTTTCAAGGATGATCAGTACCAAGCCTAGTTGTTCATATCGTCACCGTGTTCCGGTTGAATGATTTTGGCGGAGTTATGTCCCTTTAAAGGTTTTAATACACAAACTTTGTCTGGACTAGTTCTCCTGAACCCCTGGCTGGATTTTA
Source organism: Cyrtodaria siliqua (assembly GCA_037043455.1). Taxonomy (NCBI): domain Eukaryota; kingdom Metazoa; phylum Mollusca; class Bivalvia; order Adapedonta; family Hiatellidae; genus Cyrtodaria; species Cyrtodaria siliqua. The sequence goes on along the minus strand of JAWPHD010002909.1, from coordinate 69,033 downwards.
ACGAAACTTGACAAGGATGATCAGTATCAGGTCTAGTTGTGCAAATCATTGCCCTGTTCCAGTTGAATGATTTTTGGCAGTATTATGGCCCTTTAAAGGTTTTAATACACAAACTTTGTCTGGACTAGTTCTCCTGAACGCCTCCCACATTTCAACGAAACTTTACAGGGATGATCAGCAGCAAGCATAGTTGTGCATATCATCGTGGCATTCCGGTTAACAGATTTTTGGTGGAGTTATGGCCCTTTAAAGTTTTTTGATACACAAACATTTTCCGGGCTTGTTCTCCTGAACCCCTGACTGGATTTTAACGAAACTTGACAAGGATGATCAGCAGCAAGCATAGTTGTGCATATCATCGTGGCATTCCGGTTAAAAGATTTTTGATGGAGTTATGGCCCTTAAAAGTTTTTTGATACGCAAACATTTTCCAGGCTAGTTCTCCTGAATCCCTGACTGGATTTTAACGAAACTTGACAGGGATGATCAGTATCAAGCCTAGTTGTGCATATCGTCGCCATATTCGTGTTGAATTATTTTTGGCAGAGTTATGGCCGTTTAAAGGTTTTAATAGCCAAACGTTGTCCAGATTAGTCTCTTCTGAACTCCTTGCTGGATTTCAACGAATCTTGATGGGGATGATCAGTACCAATCCTAGATGCACCTGTCATTGCCGTGTTGTGGTTGAATGAATTTTGGCAGAGTTATGACCCCTAAAAGGTTTTATTACACTAAATTTGTACAGACTAGTTTTCCTGAACCTCTGGCTGGATTTCAACGAAACTTGTCAGGGACAATCAGTACCAAGCCTATGTGCGTATATCATCACCATGTTCTGGTTGAACGATATTTGAAAGAGTTATGGCCTTTATCTAGAGCCAGTAGAGGTCCACAGGCCCTCTTGGGCCTCTTGTTCTATTTTATGACCCAAAGGGGTGCACCGAGGTTTCGAATTTGCCTCCGTTCACTGGGCCCCGCTTGGGATTAATCGGGTAAAAATTACAAAAAAAATGCATATCTTGTCCAAATCTTAATGGATTTGTGGATTTGATTCTAGTTTGATATGGTCATTTAGGGACTCGAAGAACAACTTATTTAACAGGGTTTTGACCTCCTGCATAAAGGGGGAAATCGACCGTCATATATAAACTTAGATATGTGGAAAACGACGTAAAACACCAAACAAACAAACAAACAAACAAACTACAGGGGTACAACTTGGGTAACTTGCAGTAATTTACTATTACATAGTTTCAGCCTTGTGGCACAAATTCCTTCTAAACCCTTTGAGATTTCAAGTTCATGTTTGGTGTATTTCTTAGTAAGGATGTGTTGATGCGCAATACATTTTTGTATTTTGGTTCCATCCTCTGGGGCCTCATAGAAGATAATCAGGTAAAAAAAAAACAACAAATTGCATTTCTTGTCCAAATGTGAATGCATATGATTCTAATTTGGTATGGTCAATTAGGGACTCGAGACTACATTCATCAACTGGTTTTGTCCTCCTGTGTAAAGGGGCCCCTCTACAGGGGTACAACTTGGGGATATTGCAGTAATTTATTATTTCAGAGTTTCGGCCTTATGACAATGACTCCTTCTATACCCTTGGAGATTTGAAGTTTATGTGGGCTGTTTTTCTTAATTAGGATGTGTAAATACACAATAATGTTTCAGATTTTGACTTCACCCACTGTAGCCCCTAGGGGGTAATCAGGTCAAAAGTTACACAAAAATGCATATCTTGTCCAAATGTGAATTGTAATGATTCATATTTGTTATGGTTAATTATGGACTCGATGCACAACATAAAACGTGTTTTTACCTCCAGCATAAAGGGGCTCTCTACAGGGTTACAACTTTGGGGAAATTGCTGTAATTTAGTTTTACAGAGTTTCAGCCTTTTGACGTTAATGGTCAACCACATCTTGTTGGAATGTGTATACTTTGATCCTATGCGTAAAAGGCACTACATTGTTAATACTATGAAATAATTATTTGATACTATAGATTTTAGTCTTTATTTTAGATTTCCTGAAAGAAATGAGACTATAGAAATCATTATAATGTGTTATTGTATGTATTTACTTCTTTATATACACGTTGACGTGCGTTTGTTGATTTACATATATAGTTTATATTACTACCATATCATCCCTTATTTGTAATTAGTTTTATCTTTATATATTTACATTAATTTTCAATTACTACTTCATTTCTTCATCTTTCATCAGTCCACAGGGCAGCATACTCTCTGTCTCACTTTTTAATATAAAGATTAACAGTATAGTAAAATGCATCAATCCAGGTCTGGATTGTTCGCTATATGTTGACGACTTTGTTATATGTTATCGTGCAAAAAACATGATATATCGAGAGACAATTACAACAATGTCTCAATAAACTTCAGACCTGGTCTGATGAAAATGGTTTTAAATTTTCTAAATCTAAAACTAATTGTATGCACTTTTGTCAACTTCGTAAACATCATGAAGACCCTCATCTAACATTGGATGGGTCACCAATACCAGTAGTGGATGAGACAAAATTCCTTGGTCTTATTTTCGACCGTAAATTAACGTTTATACCACACCTTAACTACTTGAAGGCCAAATGCCTTAAAGCTCTTAACTTACGTAAAGTTGTTGCAAACACTAATTGGGGAGCAGATCGAAAAGCCCTCTTGCGACTTTACAGACCTCTTATCAGATCCAAGCTGGACTACGGCTCAATAGTATATGGATCGACTCACAAGTCGTACTTGCAGATGCTCGACCCTATACATAATCAAGGATTACGACTCGCCTTAGGTGCCTTTCGTACATCACCAGCCGAAAGTCTATATGTTGAAGCCAATGAATCATCACTGTCTCATAGACGAGACAAATTAGCTCTTCAATACGCCATTAAATTAAGGTCTAACCCTTCAAACCCAACTTTCGATAATGTTTTTAATCCTAGTTGTGAACCTCTTTTTGATCGAAAACCGAAAGCCATTCGATCATTTGGTCTTCGTATTAAACCAAAATTAAGAGACACTGAAATCGACCTAAATTTGATTGCCAAGTACAAAGTACCACAAATTCCACCGTGGACTTTGGAAACTCCAACAATTATTTTTGATCTTTGTAATAACAACAAATCCAGTACAGACCCTACTGTCTTCCAAAGCAAATTTAATGAAATTATATCGAAATACAGTGACTTTCAACATATCTACACAGATGGCCCTAAAGATGGATATAAGGTAGCTGCAGCAGCTGTTCACAAACACAGCATAAAGAGCCGCCTGCCTGACAAGATCTGATTCCCTTTCATCTCTTCAAGCACTGGGTAATATGAAACATGATAACCCAGTTGTGCTTCAACTTTTAGAAAAGTACAATTCTCTTATAATTGATAATGTTATTATTTTCTGCTGGCTTCCAAGCCATGTAGGAATACGTGGTAATGATAGAGCTGATAGTGGTGCTAAGGCAGCATTAGATTTACATATATCTAATACCAAATTACCTTATACTGATTTTAAAAGTTGTATTAACACATATATTCGCCACTCTTGGCAAACCGCTTGGGATTTGTCAGTTAACAATAAACTCCATTCAATTAAACCGTTACTCGGAGAATGGCGTTCTTCTAGTAGACCCGTTCGTCGAGAGGAAGTTGTCCTAGCCCGGTGCAGGATAGGGCATACAGGTTATACTCATTCATATTTATTACAAGGTGAGCAATTACCAGAATGTATACCCTGCTTTGCACCGTTAACGGTCAAATACATATTGCTGGAATTGGTAGACTTTTATCCTATGCGTCAAAGGTACTACAATGTTAATACTATGAAAGAGTTATTTGATACTGTAGATTTTAGTCTTGTTTTAGATTTCCTTAAAGAGATCAGACTATATAAATCATTATAATGTGTTTTTATATATATTTACTTGTTTATATACCCGTTGACGGGCATTTGTTGATTTACATACACAGTTGATATTACACCTTATCATCCCTTATTTTTTAATAATTTTATCTTTATATATTTACATTAATTTTTAATTAATTCTTCATTTTTCATCATTGTTTTGCGCACAATATGACTTATTTATGTGTAGACGTGCCGTAAAACACCATTCATTCATTCATTCTTTCATCAGTTTTTGCGCATAATATGGCATATTTATGTGTCGACGTGCCGTAAAATAACATTCATTTATTCATTCATTCATTCTATACCCTTTGATATATCAAGTTCATGAGCTATCAAGTTCATGTATGGTGGGTCGAGAGGAAGTTGTCCTAGCCAGGGTCAGGATAGGGCATACACGCTGTACTCATTCATATGTATTACAAGGTGAGTAGTCGCCAGAATGTATACCCTGTTTTGCACCGTGAACGGTCAAACATATCTTGTTGGAATGTGTAGATTTTGATCCTATGCGACAAAGATACTACACAGTTAATACTTTGAAAGAGTTATTTGATACTATAGATTTTAGTCTTGTTTTAGATTTCCTTAAAGAAATCAGACTTTATAAATCAATATAATATTTTCCTATATATATTAACTTGTTTACAAGCCGGTTGGCGGGCATTTGTTGATTTACATATATACATAGTTTACATTGCTACCATATCATCCCTTATTTGTAGATAGTTTTATCTTTATACGTTTACATTATTTTTAATTACTACTTCATTCCTTCATGATTCATCGTTTTTTGCGCACAATATGACCTATTTATGTGTCGACGTGCCGTAAAACACCATTCATTCATTCATTCTATACCCTTTGAGATATCAAGTTCATGTATGGTGGGTCGAGAGGAAGTTGTCCTAGCCAGGGTCAGGATAGGGCATACACGCTGTACTCATTCATATGTATTACAAGGTGAGCAGTCGCCAGAATGTATACCCTGTTTTGCACCGTTAACGGTCAAACATATCTTGTTGGAATGTGTAGATTTTGATCCTATGCGACAAAGATACTACACAGTTAATACTTTGAAAGAGTTATTTGATACTATAGATTTTAGTCTTGTTTTAGATTTCCTTAAAGAAATCAGACTTTATAAATCAATATAATATTTTCCTATATATATTAACTTGTTTACAAGCCGGTTGGCGGGCATTTGTTGATTTACATATATACATAGTTTACATTGCTACCATATCATCCCTTATTTGTAGATAGTTTTATCTTTATACGTTTACATTATTTTTAATTACTACTTCATTCCTTCATGATTCATCGGTTTTTGCGCACAATATGACCTATTTATGTGTCGACGTGCCGTAAAACACCATTCATTCATTCATTCTATACCCTTTGAGATATCATGTTCATGTATGGTGTGTTTCTAAGTTAAGGCTGTGTAGATGCGCATTAAGATTCGGTACTTTGGCTCCAGCTGTTAGGGTCACATAGGGTTAAAAAACACACACAAATAGCGTATCTTGTCCAAATGTGAATGCATTGATTCTAATTTGGTATGGCCATTTAGGGACTCAAGGCACACCATATATAAAGAAATATAAAAAAGATCGGACAGGGAAAGTAGCATTCAAGGAGGACAGTCAACCACAACACACAGAAACAACACGCAAAACGACAAACAAGAAGGCAAAAGTAATTCTAAATGCAAACGACATCACAAACACAAAAGGGTTGACAATAGGGCTACCGCCTTGGAACGGTCAGTGGCAAAGTAGGCCACTGGGGGGTTTAAACTGTTTTAGGGTGCACCAAACCTCACACTTATCCTGCTGTCATCCCATTACAACAGGACAGTGTAAATAAAGAATTCCCCGCCATGATCTAATCTCTAACCAACAAGGCAGCATCAATAGGCAATAAAAGTAAAACACAAATATGCTCGTGTAAATATAATACAAAAACAAACAATAGCCAAGAAAGCCACAATGAAGGTATTCAATGACTTGGCAGAAGCCAGAGCAACAAGAGAATAAACCATTAAGGGCACGACAAGAAAGATCATAGACAAACATCATACGCCACCGTCCCAATAGGCTTTAGGTTGGCGTCATCATAGGGTCCACAGCCTGTCCGGTCATCGTACAATTAAAGAGGAAAGCATAGTGGCGAACTGTTAAAGGGTCCACCACCAAGCATGCAGTACGTTGCAAAATGATAGGGTCATAACCTCTTTTGATAATTTTTTTAACAAGTTTAACAAAGATAGTATGAAAGTGATCATGACCAAGAATCTTACGAAGTTTATAAATCACATCACCATAGAAGTCAGGTTGTGATAGTCCGGTTTTGACCTTTTACATAATGGAGCCCCTCCACAGGGGTACAACTTTGGGAACTTCCAGTAAGTTACTATTACGGAGTTAACGCCTTGTGACGCTAACTCCTTCGATACCCTTTGAAATTTCAAGTTCATGTGTGGTGTATTCTAGATGTGCAGATGCACAATCCGTTTTCATTGTTTTGCTCCATCCGCTGGGGCCTCATAGGAGGTAATCGGGTGAAAAAACACAAAAAAATGCATATCTTGTCCAAATGTGAATGCATGCGATTCTACTTTGGTATGGTCATTTAGGGACTCAAAAATGATATATAGGGTCCTATAAAAATCACAGCGTCCGAACGCAATGGCATCGTAGGTCCTCACTGTACTTCAAACAAGGACTTCATAATACAATGAAAGAAACAAAAAACAACAGAAAGGGTGGTGAAGACAGGGTTATCGACTTGGAACGGTCAGTAGGCAATAAGGCCTACTGGTTAGCTTGAATCGATTTTATATGCGCACAATCATCGCTATTATCCTGTCTTCAGCACCCAAATAGACAAGACAGGGTGAACAAAACTACATCCCATCAAAAGGAAATCTCTAACAATAAAGTCCACATCCAGAGAAACTAACTAAAGAAACTAATACAAAATAATAAACATCTCAGGATGTATCCAGAATCGTACTGAACAACCATAGTAGTTTCAGCTACAGAGAAAACCAATCTAGGGTACGACCAGAAAACCCGAGGGACGAAAGCTCATGCACCCACCTCCCTTAGTTGGGGTTTCAGTAGGTACAATCATAGAGTCCCAAGAGGTAGTCCAGTCATCGCACAAGTAAAAAGTGAAGCGTAATCACTGACTGTAGAGGGGTCAATCACTAAACATGCAGTGCGCTGTAAAACCAAAGGGTTATATCCTTTTCTGACGAACTTCCTGATTAAATTTGTAAAGCGGTCAGGGAACCCGTCAGACCCCTTTAACTTTCGAAGTTTATAAAAATGAGGGTTGTAATATGCCTAGTCGTAAATGTGTTTTAAGGTTGGTGTTGTACTTTTGCAGGAGGCCCTCGTTGCGGCGGTAGAATTTAGAGAAAGATCTACGTAGTTTGTGATAACGAAAACCCTGCTGAAGAAGTTTACTTGTAATAACTTGATTTCGATCATTGAAGTCTTTAACATCATTACACGCTCTAGCAAATCGAATGAGCTGGGAGATATACACCCCGTACAAGGCACAACCTCTGTAATCCTGCCTTCTTCAATATATGATATCTTCCCAAAAGTATACAGAGGCTCCGCGTAGCTACGGGCCTGCTGTCCATCCATGCAGTCTATTTTGTATTTGCATGCCTTGTAATTGTATTATAGAGGGTTGGAAACCCACCGCGGAGACATTTTGTGAGAAACATTGTGTCAATGACTCACGTCTTCTTAAGGGAAGGGCGTTGTTACAATGAGATGCGATATACTAGGATTTATCCTCCTAGTATGTACAATAAAATATTTATTTCTTAACAGCAAAACAACATATGTGGTTTTACCAAGTTCCATCGTAATATTTAATGTATTGATTATTTCAACCTATGCTACCTGGAGTGTAAGTATTTTGCATTCCATTTGCAGTATGTCCACACATACAGGATTGCGCTACAAGACAGTGCACTACTCAGAGCAACACGAAGTGCCTCAATTGTACAGGCGACAAAGTATTTTTTAAGACATCACCTGATCGTACCAAATGTCAACGTAAGTTTATGCTTCATGCTAGAAAAATGGACATGCTTTGCATGCAGGTTAATAACTGCTTTCACAAATAAAGCTGTATTTTCGCATCTGTCTTAATATGTTCATATTTACCTCGCCAAATGCGAGACTCAATATTTGCATTTCCATGCTTGGGCCCGTGCCTTGCGTATAGGCAATTATATGTGTCTACCTCATAAATAGACGCTATGCCATGATTGTACTCTTTGTCATGGCCAACTGGTCAATGATATGCATTTTTTCGATTCGGAGTTATTAGGATAAAACATCGTATCATTACATGACTTCAATAGAATGTAAGTCACGAATTAAATTCGGATTTGCATGGAAAAGACCCAAATATTCTGGAGAAGAGTGTGCAATTCTGGAGAAGTGTGTGCAATGTCGTGTCTGGTAAACGACTCCTGAATTGCTCATTCAAGCATATTGTATTGTTAAACATATTGACATACAGACGATTCATCTGATTTTCGTGGTGTTAAATCACTATTATGTACGCGATAACTTTACCTTAAATTGTTATTATTTGTTGTTTGTTTTGTTAAGGCATGTGCGCAGGGAACAACCATTATTGTTGGCCCGGCACCTGTGGAGATGAATTAATTGAGAACTGTAAATGTGATCCGGGATTCAGAATCGTCAAACATGATAGAGAAACATCGTGTCAGCCAACGACAGTACCTACACTCTTAACGTGTCACACCATAGTTACAGGACAAAATGGCAAGATGAAACGAACAACGGGAAGTGCTTGTGACAGTCTGACTGACTTTTATGGAAACTTCCAACCGGCATATATTACGTTTAACATGACGTCAGATTTTACTGTTAATATAAAAACAGCTCCATACCCGAAGTTTATTGAGGAGAGCAACTTTGGAATTACGGATACCACGGTTTATATCCAAAAACAAGATATCGCGGGTACGTGCTTGTTTATATTCAAACGTCAACTCATTTGGGAAACTGATTTCATCAATTAGTAGTATTTTAAATAGCCAAGATAATCAGACATAACTAAGTGAACGAAATATACTCACAAAATATATGACTTGTTTTATAAATTACTACTAACAATTGACTCTATTTCGATCGAGTATATGTACATATTCCAAAAAGTGCTGATAATCATATTCGTTTTTACTGCTCTATCACATGTATCATGATTATAACTTTTAAATTATAACTTGATTATTTTATTTCTTACCAATTTATTTGCAATGTATGAATCTCTTTGCATGATTTATTATCATGATTATGCAATTTACAAATATAACTCTTACTTAATATTATTTAAAGAACACCGTTTATTTCAAATAATGATGTAATAATGAATTCGGTGAATATAAAACATTTTGTTATTCAAGGTACAAACACTGTTCTAAGAACACACGATCAACTAGTTGACTCAACCAATGGAGCTAATGCTGTGTCACCGACCTCATCTTCACAGAAGCTAGATACGTACAATTACCGTCTTATAAACGGAGAACGGTACATTTGCACATTTTATATTCACATAACACAAATAAAACCCTTATTGATAGTCAATGGAGTGAATAACACATTATTTTGTATTATATTTCGTTAAAAGTATTTAAAGTAATTATACATCAAGTAAGATTCCAGCCGAGCTAGAAACGACAGCTATCGGAACTGCTTCGTCAATTTCCGTAACAATTACTATTTACCGATAACGGAACTCGACGAGTCAGTTCTGTTTGTTTGTTAGCACATGTTATGAAATATATTTTTGGAATGGGTTTTATTAAAACAATATTTCTCATATTTATTAAATCTTTTCTTCCCTTCATAATTCTTAATCAAATGATCGATATATACAGATAATGACAGTAGTCATTTGACCACATCATTAAAGGTACTACAATGTTAATACTATGAGTTATTTGATACTGTAGATTTTAGTCTTGTTTTAGATTTCCTAAGAGAGATCAGACTATATAAATCATTATAATGTGTTCTTGTATATATTTACTTGTTTATATGCCCGTTGACGGGCATTTGTTGATTTACATTACATAGTTTATATTACACCTTATCATCCCTTATTTTTTTAATAGTTTATCTTATATATTTACACTTGTTTTTAAATAATACTTCATTTTTCATCAATTTTTGCGCACAATATGGCCTATTTATGTGTCGACGTGCCGTAAAACAACATTCATTCATTCATTCATTAAATGAAGGTCACAGTCACAGACAAGGTCATATTCTGGGTTCAAATATCGATTTTGGCCAAGAAATCATAATCTTGCCTACAATATTTAATATATACACCACATTATGACAGGTCCAGGTCACAGGCAATGTCATAGATTATTTTATGGATAATACCTCGAATCATTGAAAAAAGCGAATGTAGTTTAAGTGTCGTCAACACAATATAGGTTATTTAGAGCCGCGAGAGTGAGAGAGAGATAGAGAAATAGAGAGAGAAAGAGAGGGATACATAGGAATCCGGGAACCTACCATACTCTTACACAAATAGATTCCTATGATTATTTAAAATGCTCGGAGGACAGATTCCGAAACAAACGACTAATGAAGCTACCTGTAATATATTGATTGCAGTTAATATACCACCTAACCAACCGTCTAACATATAACTTATCAAAAGATCCATGCAACTATTTATATATCAATTATAATATCTGTATTGAAACCATCGTATTTAATTGTTTTACTTACATGTGTATACTAATACTTTTGACAGTCTATGCCTAGTGTACGAGGCACTTGGCGGCGGATTCCTCAGAAGCAAAGATACAGTAAGAAATACCGTTTCCGCTCATGTTTCATATCAAAAGACCAAGACGTCTAGAACACTGTGCTACAGATATGATGATGCAGCGCCAGTACATTGTATGCACACTGGAACATGTCGCCAAGAACCTTTACAGATAGAACACCGTATAACACGAGCACAGTTAATCCTTGTAGAGTTTAATGGTTGGACTGATCCCATACCACCTAAAGGGACGACGGAACATGCGTCTGGTATAGAATCCTACCAAGTAACGGTTAATGAAGTTACGGCGTCAAATGGAAATTTAAATGTTAACACTGGTACCGGATTTACGAAGAAAGCAAACAATACCGACACGTCAATGACGCTGAACGTTACATCAGACAGTCCTAAACTTTACTGTATAACTCTAGAAGTCAAAGATGTAGCTGACAATGTTAAAAAAGCGAGACAATTTGTGTTGTATGATGATACATCCAATATAACAGTACGAAGTGATAAAACATTTACTATAACATCAGCATCGACGGAAACCAACTACACCTGGCAAACACACCATAACGACATATGTCTCAACTGGAAGGACTATTTCTTCAATAAATTTTATTTTGATAACCCTTTACTAAATCCTATCGAACCAGACCCTTTCGGCCTTATCAGTGGGGTTTACGAACAAACAAGCGGACTATTACCACTGTCAGGAACGCCAAATGTTAACGGCATTGTAAAGTATATGGTGTCTTGGAACCTCAACGATGGTCCTATTTCTAAGGAAATGTCAGTTCCGAATTTCCTCAATCAATCTTTCTGTCGCAATTTCAGTGTACAAGATGGTGAAACATATACACTGAACATACGACCTACTGATATCGCCACCAACACGTACACAGAAAATAGGACTGTCCATATTGACCGGTCAGTGCCACATATCAATACAATGTCCATTCAAAAAGACAATTACACGAGACTCAAAGTTGACGAAAGCACATACTTGTTCCAGATGATGATTCACTTTGAAGCATTGGACTATCATAGTGGAATCGGAAATGTCGAATGGACGTTTGGGCTATATGACAAAGGGACTGAAATATCTAAAGGCGTATTACACGTCAGAACGATGCTAAAGGTACTGTATGTTTTTGAAATGCTACGAATTTAAAATCATATCATCTAAGGCGGACTTCTCATCTTCAAAACAAAATGTTCTCAGCAAAATCACTTTAGTGTAACGATACGATACGACATATACCTATCTAGTCATATCAATAGGGATTTCGTTGCCGGGCAATAACGTTTTAACACACGAGTGAAATAAAGGGTAAAAAATGGCATATCACGAACGTTCATCTCGATTCTTTTACCGGAGTGATACGGAAATTACCGATTAATTACGATTTTATACGATTTGTCACGCGTACGGTTTGTCATCTACGTTATTGTTGCTACAATCCAGTTTTCGCGTCAGATTATTGGCTATAGAGTCATTATCCGCGGATGAAGTAACCACTTAATATGATGATTCATATTTTTGATTGGAAAATTTCTATTAATTACATTTTTCTCCCTGGAAAACAGCGTGGTGAGTGAGCTGAAGTTGACATTTCAACAAAGGTGATGTTTATGATAGATAGAATAAAAAATGTATATTTCCCTATCACATCCTATATCAGGCCCTCGACTCATACTAGTCAGCCCTCGAGCTAAAGCTTTCGGGCTGATATGGCGTCTCAGGCCTGATATAGGTTGTGATATGAAAATACCCGTTTATTATTCTCTTTTTATTAAATAATTGTGTATAAATTAATTGTTTTTGAATATACGATACGCCATAGACCTAGTTATACATATCAATCAAGATCTAGTTGCCGGGCAACAAAGCATTATCACACTGATGACAAAAATGGTAAAAAAATGTCATATCACGGTAATAACCGAATGTCCATTCTGACGCTTTCACCGGAGTGATACGGAAATCACCGATTAGTGACGATTGTTTACGATTTGTTACGCGTATGGTTTGTTGTCTGCGTTTCATTTGTTGCTTACATCCTGTTTTCGCATCAGATTACTGGCTATATAACCATTATCCGTGGATGAAATAACCACTTATGACCATTACTTTTCTTAATTAGATTATTTCAAATTCAATGGAATCGATTTTAAATCTAGTATTGGAAAAACATAAATGTCTTGTACACTTACGCGACAGACGTGAACACATCAGAATGGGACTAGATCTATACTGAGTTACAAAAGAAAGTGTACACAGCTCAGTTGCGAAAGAAAATGTGCACTGATATTTTTTAGAATTAATTGTATAAATTCCAAAATTAATCTGTCATGTTTGGTACCAACATTTTTATCATTCTATTGCCAATATCATGATGTCATTTGTTTTTCAATAGGTTGAATCAATAAATGACTGTCGCTTGATAAAGTGGATAGGGGTGTACAGTAAAACTTTCAAAGTGTAGTCTTTCTTTTGCAACTGAGTGTATTAATAAAAAAGGGTAAAAATATCGGACAGGGAAAGCAGCATTCAAGGACGACAGTCAACCACAAAACACAAAAACAAACACGCAAACAGACAAACGAAAAGGCAAAAGTAATAAAAAATGCAAACGACATCACAAACACAAAAGGGTTGACAATAGGGCTACCGCCTTGGAACGGTCAGTGCAAAGTAGGCCACTGGGGGTTTAAACCGGTTCTAGGGTGCACCAAACCTCACACTTACCCTACCGTCATCCCATTAAAACAGGACAGTGTAAATGAAGAAACCCCCGCCATGATCTAAACTCTAACCAACAAGGCAGCATCAATAGGCAATATAAGTAAAACACAAATATGCTCGTGTAAATATAATACAAAAAAACAATAGCCTAGAAAGCCACAATGAAGGTACTCAATGACTTGGCAGAAGCCAGAGCAGTAAGAGAATACACCATTAAGGGCACGACAAGAAAGAACATGGACAAACATCAAACGCCACCTTCCTAATGGGCTTTAGGTAGGCATGCAGTACGTTGCAAAATGATAGGGTCATAACCTCTTTTGATAAACTTTTTAACAAGTTTAACAAAGATAGTATGAAAGTGATCATGACCAAGAATCTTACGAAGTTTATAAATCACATCACCATAGAAGTCAGGTTGTGATAGTCCTTGTCGCAGAAGAGTCCTTAAATTGTAATTATATTTGGAAAGAAGATCAGGGTTACGATAATAAAATTTTGCAAAGGTTTTACGAAGTTTATGGTAACGGTAACCCTGATTGAGTAACTTTTTAGTTATACAAAGATTACGAATATTAAAGTCCTCAACTCGAGTACAAGCTCTAGAAAAACGAATGAGTTGAGACACATACACCCCATAAGAAGTTGATCGGGGAACATCCCCATCCAAGTGGGGATAATTAACAATGTCAAAATTAAAATCATCTCTCTTGTCATAGATTTTGCTAATTATTTTACCATTTTCAATCGAGAGATCTAAATCAAGAAAAGAAGCGTTATTATCAGATATATTTTCTTTATTAAGCCGAAGTTCTTTAGGATAAATATTATGAACCATAGTTTGAAAGAAAGGGTTGTCAATGGTCAGTATGTCATCCAGATACCAAGAGGTGTCATTAAAAGCTTCAATAACATCTGCCTGGGTATCTGGTGAAAGACCCAACATGAAATCCCTTTCATAGCAAAATAATAAACACAAATATGCTCGTGTAAATATAATACAAAAAAACAATAGCCTAGAAAGTCACAATGAAGGTACTCACTGACTTAGCAGAAGCCAGAGCAGTAAGAGAATACACCATTAAGGGCACGACAAGAAAGAACCTGGACAAACATCAAACGCCACCGTCCCAATGGGCTTTAGGTAGGCGTCATCATAGGGTCCATAGCCTGTCCGGTCATCGTACAATTAAAGAGGAAAGTATGGTGGCGAAACATTAATTTGTTCTCCCTGGAAGTTAGCTGAAGTTGACAGATAAACAAAGTCAGTCTCTCACTCTCACTCTCTCTCTCTCTCTCTCTCTCTCTCATAATGAGAAAATATATACATCTACAAAATATCTTTCAAAAATCACTGGATCCCCTCGGGGATACGAAAATGTTAGAATAAATTCAAATATGGGGAAAAGCATTTCTACGGTCCTATAGTTTGAAAAGACCCAACCGATTTCGGCTTACGCCTTCATCAGCGGTACAGACACGAAAAGAACAAATACGAAACAAATAAAGACTAAAATACAAGGCTAAAAACAACGTAGCGTTTGGCAGTGTTGCAGCGACTATATATATATATATAAACAACTTTTGACAATATCTTTATTCCCACTAAGGCTTTTTCAATCTACAAAACAACATTAATTTTCAAAGTTCTTTTGTTACTCGTAGAATATAAGTTTTATCCTCTTAAGAATAATTTTTAAATTCAATTCAGTACATCAGCATTTAGTTCAACTTAGTAAGATTTTTTAATTCATATACATCTTTTGCATATTTATAAGTATTGGTGACGACTTCTTTCATTCGATGTGTAGTATCTAATTGTAATGCATACAGACAACATAAAACACTGAAGTAAATGTTTACACTTATACTGTATGTGCATGAGTGTATTTTTGATAGAATGAATGCAAACCAGGCAGTATTGACTGTTATTGTCCTGAAGTCGGAATGTGCGAAATGTTCACTTACACGGCTCGACCCCACACACTGGTCAAAATCAACACAACCCAAGGTGTCCACAACGAGACTTACATATTCACGGTAACTGCGACAAACCACGCTTTGTTGTCCAGCATTGAACACATGGACATCCTTCTAGACAATTCGCCTGTCGAAACCGTGGTGGTGAATGAAGGTAATAATAATCAGTGTTTGGGCCCATACCTTTAACATTTAGAGCAAATATTATCAATCAATTGTGGTGACTGTACCATCTTACGAATATTAACGACCATCTAAAATGTCGGTATATGAGGCATACGTAATACAAGTATGATGACAAGACATACAGAGAGACAGACAGACAGACAAGACAGATAGAACGAACGACGGAAGGATGTATGGATGGTGAATGGATGGATTAATGCAAATCGGTTGATATTTCATTCACAAGTAAAAGAAAATACACTTGTCACTGAGTTATACAAATGTAGCAAATAGTCTGCTTACAAAAAACTACGCTTTAAAGGCTAAGTTATGGGAATTAAAGTCATGCATGTATGTTTTAATTTTTTAATTTTAAATTTTAATTTAATGGTTAACACCTGACAAAAGGCATTTATACAGTCTTAATTGATCAGGAAACTATGTGAACAACACGTTGATCTAGTATTGCAATGTTCTTTAATACCAAGATATATATATATATACGTCACATACCATATTTTGTATTCTTCTCTGTTTTTAAATTAGATGAAGTGGAGAAAACCTCGCTAGCTAGTGTGATAGGAGGGTCAGCAGGTGGAGGTCTTATAATTGTTTCAATTGTCATATTCGTGGTCATTATCCTGTTAAGACGAAGATCATCTACTCCAACTTCGTCAGAGAATACATACGAATCACCAATTGATTGCAACACGGAAAAGGTAAGGCTGAACAGTGTTTAGCTCTACTGACGTTCCGCTAGACGATCTTATGGGATGTCTCGTTGTCTGTCAATGTCTGTCGAGACTTTAATAGCATGTATTGTGTTTTATCCAAATTTCGATTGAATAATTACTTCAATTAGCCTTTGGATGAATTAAAAATAAACCAACTCAACGCATTCGTAAAAAAAAATATTGTGCTTGATTATGTAAAAATCAACTTGTTCACTTTTAGTAAATGAAACATGTTAGATGAGTTTGACAATTAGAATAGTTTTTATGCTTTACAAATACATAGCCATTGATTAGGTTGGTTGCGAAATATTTAAACATTATATTGAATTTTCGCTTAATTCAGAATAATGTGGTGGTATTTGCTATCACAAAAAAATCGACCGACATATACGACCTAATGAACACTTGGACATATATGTCAGCCAGCTTCCGGGGGTAAAAAACAACTGAACCCCGGCGGTCCAAATTTTGTATATTAAGATTTTGCTTGTTTTGCATTGACGTACATAGGGAACAACTTGATATTTAGAAAATCTTCTTCTCTGAAATTACAAGAGCTTGAGGTTTAATATTTTCCTTTTATCATAAGTTTATGATCCTCTACTAAAAAAGAGTATGATAATGGACCTTTGGAAACGGCCGAGCACGACACATACGAAATATTGCAGTCTCGGTTTGATTGAGACTGTTCATGAGCGGTAGTGAAATATGCTAGCTACACCTAAGTTTGTTCAAATGGTGACCCTGGAATCAAATGGGCCCCGTCCCAGGGGTCACATATTTTACATAGACATATATGGACAAACTTTTTAAAACATCTGAAACTACAAGAGTAAAATGTTCAATATTTTGCATGTACCCTAAACGTATGGTCCTCTAACAAGTTGGTTCAAATTTGGGCCCGTATCAGGGGTCAAATGATTTACATAGACTTATATAAGAAAAACCCGAAACTTAAAAATACTCTCAAACTACAAGAGCCAGAGGTTTATTATTTTGCATTTACCATAAGCTTATGATCTTCTACCACGTTTGTTCAAATGGTGACCCTGGGGTCATATTTGTCGTCGCCCCAGTGGCCACATGTTTGACATAGACTTATACATTGAAACAAATATTCTTCTCTGAAACTACAAGAGCCAATGGTTAAATATTTTGCATTTACCAAAAGCTTATTGTCCTCTTCCAAGTTTGTTCAAATGGTGACCCAATGGTCAAATCTGTACAGCCAGTAGAGCGATACAGGCCCTATTGGGCCTCTTATTTTCTATTAGAGAGTGTACGATATCATATTGATTCCAGAATAGATTGCATTCTATATTTGACTTTATACCAAGAAAAACAAGTAATGTCGAACAAATATGTGTTTCTTGCATAACAAATTAAAATAACTGAAAATCATTCAAATTCTTCCTACGTTGGTTTTTAGGACTTCTAGTCCTTTGATATTTTTAGGTGTTTATTCGTATCCTAGATTTGCCTTTTTTAGGGTATGTTCTTAACACTTATTTAAACCATTTCGTTTACGACAATTTAATTTGAGTGAAATTTAATTAAGATGGACGTTAGACTTATCGTAATAATTGTTAATTTTAAGTGTGTTTATCATAGATTATTAATTTACACGTTTTTTCTTTGAATTATGTGTTTATTATTTATTTTAGTTCTTTTTATACGACTTAGGTATTAAGTAAAATTATAACTTAATATTCAGATATTTTTGTCGTGTCCTAGACCACAAACATTGTACATTGGTACATCTTCATAAAGTCAAACTCTTTGTTCATTTAATTTGTTGAAATCAGTCATTTCGTATACACAAGTACAATGAGAGGCATGTGTATCGATAAAACAAGACATAGCCGCATCAAATAATATTGCAATAATATAAAATAATATACAAGCAAAGTTTTACGCAAGCGTAAATTAGCTGCCGAGAGGAAATAGCAGGGACTGGAAACTAAGTTTAGCATAATAACATATCAAGTCACGGGTGTTAAAACAATATTGAAAAAAAATTGACTTAAACACGCCACGACCGTGTTGTTTTCTTACCAGACACTTTCTTCCCGAGTTTTACCATCAGTTTTTCCTACCAAACATTTTGAATCAAGGTGGGCGACCTCGCTTCTCTCTGTTCAAATACCTTGATTTGCCTTACATACCGAGTAAAATTCAACTTTGGAGCACGACGTGCTAGAAGTACACATCAGCACATACATACAGGTGTTCGCATGTAAGGGATGCGTGTGCGTTGGCGTGTGCATTACAACAGACGTCTCACTGCTACCATGTGTAATTATAAGATTGCGTTATCAAAGTGAAAAACTCACAGAAACTGTTCATTGCTACCTTACCATTACATGTGCAATTATGAAAACCATATAGGCAGCGAATAAACCCATCGACTAGTGTATAACACGTCGGTATTTACGAGAATACCGCATTATAAATGGGTATTATTCCATAAAAAGGTATTATTCCATTAAAATACAGATTTGCACTTATTCCATTCCAATACTTGCGTTTCATTCAGTTTCATTATGCTCCGTAAAAAATCTCGGACGTGAAGATCCCGGAAATATTGCCGCATTCTACACTTTAGTAGACTGCTCTACGAAAACGTCATTTGAGGCTATAAAACTGCAAGCTTTGAACATTGAAAAATATGTGTTTATAGCATTCAAGTTTTCTAGACGGGTTCCCTAGGAATTGAAGTTGTAATGTATGCTTATTGGCGACTACATGCTTCACAGTCTGTTAACCATAGACATATTCTAAAGCCATATAAGAGTCAGCTGCCTTAGGCAGCTGAATAATATAGCGTACTTTTAGAATTGAATTCAAATCCAGATTCCGTACCACTTGTCTGTTCTTGCATACGCGACATTTTCAATCTGTAAAATATAAAGAAGGGTTGACTATTTTAAAGGAATATTGTAACAGATGAAAACTCTTAGTCTGTTAATGTTATTTAAAATAAAAATATTTTTAGGAAGGGGGCAAGACTAAGAAGAAATATATTATTTATTTATGACGGTAAATAACTGGATATTACAAATCAATTTACGTATCTGGGTATTACAATTACACCCGGTGGATGATTCTATAAAACATTTGAAATATTAGGAGTTCAAGCTTTGAGGGCAATTTTTAAATTGAAGTCATACTTAGTTAAGGTTGGAGACCTTAAAATAATCCGTACTTATTCGACAAACGTATCCTTCCTATTCTAAACTATGAAGTAGAAATATGGGATTTTGCAGGTGCCGAATCTCTAGAAAGGATACACTTGCAATTTTGTAAACAACTACTAGGTATAAAACAATCTTCACAAACGTTTTTCATATATGGAGGACTCAGTAGAACCTCACTAAAAGCTCAACGACTCTCCCATATTTTTGGTTAAATATAACTCTCTGACAATAGAACATATAATAAACAAACATATAATATGATGATCGACGATATCACTAAATACACAAACGAAATTGGGCGTTACAAATTAAAGACTTATTAGAAAAAATGGGTTTTAACGATGTGTGGATTTTTCAAGGAGTCAAAAATATTGACCTGTTTTTACAATTTTTTAAACAAAGAGCTAAATACGATTTTATTCAAAATTGGAACAAACAGTTAATCAATTCCAGTAGAGAAAATACATGCATTCTTTTTTTTCAAATTTCAGTTTTAAAACATATGTTATATATAGACATAGGACTGATTAAAAATTTTAGAATAGCCTTAACTAAACAAATACTATCTTCCCATTGACTACAAATAGAAACAGGACAATGACATAAGCTACATAAAATACCTAGAGAAGAAATTAAATGGTCTGTACTTCCTTAGAAGATGAATTCCTTCTTGTATATCCTTTATACTATGAATTTAGATGTGATTTTATACGTACATTTTTTTGGAAACGACCCAATGTTCTTAATTTAATCGAGCTTCTCTCTTCAGAAATGGTTAAAACAATAAAAAAATCTATCCACATACATTTTAAGAGCTTTAAGGAACGCGATGATACATATTATAATAAATAACCCACTTTACTCTGAATACTATATTTTCAACAAAATTGGAATATTTCTGTTTAGGTTATATTATTATTTATCTCCGTGTACGTTTTTTTGTTTCTTTTTTCAAATTCTTTAAAAAAAGATAAAATTCGCTTATATGTGAATCCATAACATTTAAGTATAAGTGTTTGATTTAACTCGATTGATGCATAATACTATATTGTCAGTTACTGGAATTGTATATCATATGCATGTATTTATGTAGTTATTGATATTTTTAAACTCATGGGCAGAATGCCTATTGAAGAAAAACGGGAATAACAATGTAAGTGTGTCATTCTGAGAACTGTGAAAATTACGATACCATGTCTAGTAACGTTGCAATGAATGACCTGATACGGCGAGAAACCCATCTTCGGAGCAGTCCAAAATGTGACGTCTTTATTTTATAACTGCATTTCAGGAATAGATAAATAAACGGCAAATCGTCGGCAAAAAAATCACAAAACTAAAGTAGCATTGTCATTGGTGTTCCAAAATGACAATTATGAAATTTTGTGAATATTGCGCAAAGGGCACAAAGATAAAGAGAGGATCTTACATGAGTACTCATTCATTATTGAATGTATTAAATGAGTTGCCGAATATTATATCATTTTTGGTAACGACTTTAATAAATTCAATAATGAATGAGAACGAATGTTAGATTCTATTTATCACATAACTCACATATCGACTTTTATTACATTTTGCCTGACGCATTATTACTTTTTGCCTGACGCATTAACACGCGAAACCGACATAAACCATGGTAATTTGATCATAGTCATTATCGATTTTTTTGAGCGCATATTAGGCTTATTTGCATACTTATATAACTAGTGGTCTATTGAAAATATGGAATGGTGTTATTCCACTCCCACACCGTAAGTTATGTGATAAATATAAATAAGTATAAATAAGTAGACGAACACTTCCTTGCTTTTAAGATGAAATTAAAGACGTCAGAAAAACTCACGGAGCACTAAACTGTTAATGAAATATTAAATATTAATATGAACTATTAATACAACAAAAAGGTTAATACAAACATGAAATACAATTTTTTTTTTTTTAAATCGTACATATTTTCTTCAAAACATATGTTTATAAATTAAGGATACCGACATATGTTCAATAAATATATCGTTTGGAATGACTATGCTATTTGTTTTCTAAATACTTTAAATATCTATGCTAAACTCGATCGAATTGATATGATTTCTTTCCGAAGGTGTGATATACTTATAAAACATGATTACGACAATGCTTTAAACTATTTTTTAAGGCAAACCAAGTAACAATTACTTTTGTTATTTATAGCAATTGTCATCATTTATAACTTTAGGTCATTGTTGGTTTTCAAGGCAATGTCATAGCACACAAATGACGTGCTCCGTGGCGGCTACAGTGAGGTTGTAAAAACTCGTATTTCTTGACATCCGTCAAATAATTTTATAATATTTACTGATATAAAAGTAAAAATGTAAACCTTTATTGCCATATGATTTAATTTGCGTCATTTATGACAGTGTATTAACTATTAAAAATGTCCACGTAATATTTGAACGGCCCTCGTATAGAGGATCTTACATGGTGGCTGCTTAATATTGAATTTATAAAACGAGTTGGATGTAATAATATCATGCGAGGCTATCACGTTTATCCAACCAGCTAATTCAGTGTTAAGTAGAGCCAATGCGAGATTTTGTCACAAAACTCCATAAATGTCATATAACGAACCTGTCTGTATGATTTATGTCTTTCTCGTATGTCGTATACGACACGACAGCCTCGTATAATTCCGTAATGCGGTATGTTTTTCAGATTTTGACGAGGCAATTCTGATTGCACACCTAGATGAACGAAAAGGACCGAGCGATGATTCGCTCTTCATCTGCATATGTATTACACTGGTCAAAGATTATGATAGTTGTAATGGAACGAATAAAAACAATTCTGAACACGGACTTAAAGGATAGTGTACCGTAACGGGTTCTATAACGTAGTGTAATCGCATTGTTCGAAATGGCATGAGTTGGCTAAATCAAGAACAATAACACAATAGTATTATTATTTTATTTTCAGGTGTACGATACAATAAAGAACGACCATGTACGTACAGGCGGTACCGTTTCAAAAGATGGCAATACCTGTGCAGATGCAGTCTATGAAAACTTAAAATTATCTGTTTTCTAACATGTCAAGTAGAAGGAAGTATCGTGTTTATAACAATGGTATAAGAAAACAAAGGCTGTTGGAGTCATTCTCCGAAAATTAATAGTAGAATGTGTGGTTAGAGTTACATTTCATTAGAAAAAAACTATGTTAAATAGAACTACACTTATTTCCGATGAATAAATGCGTAAAATTGTATTCAAAAATATAATCGTGGTCAGCATTATGAGTTTTTCAGTTTTCTTATTTTAATTGTTTAATCCAGTTTATAGTCCACTGATGTTAAGTCTTATTAAATACATGAAATAAAGAAACGTAAAGACACTAGTACAGACATTAAAATAAGCTATCAGGTCGAATAACGTTCTTAACTGCGAAAATTGCAAAAATACGTTTAATACATGTGTTGTGATGTATGCTATAATGAATAAGTGACGATGTACTACCAGGTGACTGAAATACCCGTTGAAGAATATAAGAAGTACTGACTTTGAGTTTTATTCATTATTCAATTAAAATGACTGGAAAAAAAACGAACAACGAAGGCATTGAATTTGATTGTCTTATAATGCTGACGTTGAATTCGTTAGAAATATTGCGTCGTTGTAGCACATGTAGCTTAAGCATATACTTATATTGTAGGTTGGTCTTTAGTTAGTTTACATACTCTTAAAAGTTATGTAACCAAACTCCTAAACATTATAGTTGGTGGTCATTTCACATTCTTATAACAATTAGAACTAGAAACCACAGGCGTACTATTGTAGTTGGGAGGTGGTCAGGTATTCTTGTAAATCAGCGGTTATGTACACTTTATAATGCACTGTAAATTTAAAGATCATAGAACAATGTATTACAAACAATACAATTATAAACACCCATATGCATTAGTACGAAAGTATGATGCACATACAAAACAACATCCACAATATTTACAAGTTCTTACAAACGAAGAAAACATAATAATCCCTAATATAAATGTATTCATCACATTTTAAGGACAAGAATGGTCATCTTTTAAATATGAAAAAGTATGCCGCACTTGTTTTGTTTTTTAATTATGCTTAGCCGACAAATTTAAAAATGTATTTATCTTTTATATTGAACATGTTTAATAGCATCGGAGGCCTCCAATTGTTTTCAACTTGTTTTTGTGCCGTTTTAAGCCAATACGTCAGAAATTGTAGGAGCAATTTAACATGAACTATAGTTATATAAAGAAATAAAGAACATGGCAATAAGGCCGAGTCCGTTAATTCTCACGTGATGGTAACATTGAGTCGTTATGGTTATCTTTGCATGATTCCCAATCATCTTGTAAACATTATGAATCATCAGAAATCGTTGAAGGAGATAGAAGCACAACATATGTTCATATATAATTAAAATTTACAAAGGGTTATCTCAGGGTATACTATTTTGATAGTGACTTCTTTGTGACTAATCTGCCTTTTCGTTAAAATATTTAATTACGCCACCTAGAACGCCATCATTAGATCGATAGCGATTGGCCAGTGTGCGTCACACGATTTACGTCATATCTTTGTACTAGAGAATTTCCAGTTTTATAAATAGAACTGTTGAATACAACTAGGTCAAACGTAGATAGATTGACTAGATCGGCGATAGGATATGATAATATGTTTTGATAACACCCCAGTTCCCTGGAAAACCTCGAAAATACCCCCACCACTCCCGGGGAAAAAACGCTTGGCCATGATCGCAATTGGAATGCGATTTACGTGAGCGAATCTTTCTGCCAATGAAATTCGGTGTAGTTTATTACGTAGATAACGACATAACTGTTAAACTGCCAGTATGTACATTGGTAACTTATGTTTTAAAATGAAAAGGAATGTCGACCAAGTTAGGTGTATGACATGCAGACTACAGATATGATTTATTTTCGAAGTATGGGTTTGCCTATATATGGTATTTTAAAGATATTGGTGATATGCTTTTAAACAACGATTAGTGGCCTGTGCAAAACACTAATGGTGTGATTACCTGAAACTAGAAATGCTCGTCATTAAGGATAAATGACCATGACATAATTAAGAGTTGCACATTTGCTTTATTTTGATTTCACATTATAATTTAAAATGTGTGTTCTAAGTTTAGATATTCTGGGCATTCATTAATTTAAGTTGAATGTAAACACTGGTAGACATGAAGACAGGACTCGATTTAAAAAGAGTATGAGTGCGATACATGAAACATAAAAATAAGACGAAATTCATTATGTTATGATATGTCATGGTTACGAAGATTTAAGAAATGCTTTTTGCTAATTTGAATTCAGTTTGAATAAGCCACGTCTTTTCTATTTCACTCTTAAGCCAGTATTGCCGCCATGCTGGAAGATACCACGACGTCACAACGATCATCAATTGTTTTATCAATTAACTTGCTTAAAGATTTATCAGCCACAAACATGTTTTATGACTTATGACGTCTCTGGAGGCCACGATATTAGATGACGTCCTGACGCCATATAATAAGTTCATAAATTACGTATGAATTGTACCATCTGTTAAAGTTTCAAATTCATAACAGATCATAAATACATGACCTGGAGGTATAACAACATGTTCCTATACACGCCATTGGTGGCCATCCTCGATAACGTAATGACGTCAACATCTTCTGTGCACTATTCCAGACTAGTATGTACTTTCGGGCAAAATGTTGAAGCTCTTTGACAAATATTTGGAAACACCAAGCTTATTCAAGAAGAATCCAACATGTTAAAACTGTTTAAATTGACGACCATCAGGTCATATCAATCAAAATATGGTATAAGGACTCTGCTGTTCAGGTCTTGTATTCAAGTAACTTTTGTACGTAGCCCAGGATAGCACATATGACTGCCCAAATTGAATTTCCTTGTAAATAGGATGTCATCGTTAGCTCATGTATTATGTGTAGTCATTAAGCTTAGAAACGATATGTATGTGTGTAATTTAAGTTTCACATTTATACATGTAGTCCCTAAAAATCCTGATGTAGCCCCTTTAAGTTGAGGGATATTTTCAGTTTCTGCAGCCATTTTGGACTTTCTGTTCACCTAATTTGTATGAAGTTGAAAGACACTGAACTCAAAATTACCTTTTTTGAATAGAGGTCAGATTTAGCCAGGATGTTTATGAAAAATGTCGCTTAAGAGAACGTCAATTTAAGTCTTTGGGATGCATCTTAAATTCTATATACAATGTCGGGATAATCTGTAATATAGCCATTTGCATACTAAGTTTTTCAGCTAATAATTTCCTTTGATACTTTAATCAATTAACCATGGCCCTTTGCATTTATTAAAATAATCGATATATAAGTTGCGCCAACGATCGGAGCATGTAAATAATATGATTGATTTGGACGACAAAACTTGAAATCGACATTCGCTGCTCACTTCTTATCGTATTTGTGTTCACTTTGTATAATAAATGACGGTTGCAGTATTGTATTGGATTCATGCCTGCAATGCAAACATACCTTTACAAAACATCTGTAACTCCCCAAATAGATAACCTCGAATATTAATCTTAAAAACATTAGAGGCGATATAATAGATGTATTGGTGTTGATCCAAAACCAGCATAATGTTTGCAGTTGTAAATTCAATATAGTATACTAGGTCTCGTAATCTGAACGATTTATTTTTTGTCATTGAAAAGGTTTGATCTAAATACCTCGACGACTCGGCTAGTGTTTTGCTTTACACATCAATAGTTGAATTCCGATGATGTTTTTAGGCGTTTTTTGTAGAGAGCATGGTGTCACACACTATATGACTGTATTGCATTCACTTTTAGTTCATTTTAATTAAACTATGAGTTGGTAACTCTTAATTCGACCCTTCAGTTTTGGGGTTTGGACTGGCTGTTTAAAGCCGTTTTATATTGTGTATTTTGAAAATGCGTGAGAAGCTTTCTATTGATATAATCTAAGTTGTTCTAGATAATAATACATTTCTAATTGTAATCGCCCTCTTTTGTTGATTTGACTTTTTTTACTATCTAAAAAATCAGCATAAATCACATCATATTGTACTTGACCCTGTTAACATGCTAGCAATACTCTTCTATATTTACCCTTTAGCCCCTCAAGTTTTTCAGATATCTCTTCTGCAATATTTTGTTTCATATATAATAGGCAATATATTATATTTAATTTGAATTATTATTTTTGTGGCAGCTATTATTTATATGCTAATGCATCCCAACCATTGTCTAATATGTATCTTTTATCATCATATGCAAACATTTATTAATTAATGTCATAGCTGCTTAGCTTGTGCTTGTTAGATCTGATAACGTTCATTTGATGATGAGCTTCTGTTGCTGTAAATAAAATAGTTTTTGTAGTTATCATGTGTTATTTGTTTTTTTGATAACACATTTTTTACCATTCATAATAATGTCATGCTTGATTTAAGAGAATCAAACTTTCACACCTTAATTGGGGTGACAAAGATGCAGTTATTAGAGAAACTAAATTTGGGACAGTAGTACCAAACATAACAAATTATATTGATACTTTATATATTCATTGCGATTTGATAAGTTATTCTATTGTTGATGGATCATGCGTGGATGTTATTTATGAAATAAGTACAGCCGACTTTACTAGGTGGTATACTTTAAAGATGAACCGATAAGGGTCGGGTTCTGTGAAGTAAACAAAACGATCATTAACAGTATTAATATTTACATGGTGTTCATACATCATTCCGATTTGTTTTAAAGGAATTAATGTAATATAATGTTATATGGCACGTTTAAAAAACGTTTATGACACGAGTAGAGGAACCTGCACCCAAATTGATTGATTAACTGGAGCTGGTATATTTGACATTTTTTCAAAAGTTGGATCAAAAATATTTAGTGTGTCTGTAAAAATTATTTATATTGCCTATTGATGCTGCTTTGTTGGTTAGAGATTATATCATGGCGGGGATTTCTTTATTTACACTGTCCTGTTTTAATGGGGTGACAGTAAGGTAAGTGTGAGGATTTGGTGCACCCTAGAACCGGTTTAAATCCCCAGTTGCCTACTTTGCCACTGACCGTTCCAAGGCGGTAGCCCTATTTTCACCCCTTTTGTGTTTGTGATGTCGTTTGCATTTATTATTACTTGTGCCTTCTTGTTTGTCTGTTTGCGTGTTTGTTTCTGTTTTTGTTCAACCCTCTCTGATATTCATGAACAGGAGATGGGTGTTCCACAGGGCAGCATACTATCTGTCACACTTTTTAATATAAAGATTAACAGTATAGTAAAATGCATCAATCCAGGTGTGGATTGTTCGCTATATGTTGACGACTTTGTTATATGTTATCGTGCAAAAAACATGAATACTATCGAGAGACAATTACAAAAATGTCTCAATAAACTTCAGACCTGGTCTGATGAAAATGGTTTTAAATTTTCTAAATCTAAAACTAATTGTATGCACTTTTGTCAACTTCGTAAACATCATGAAGACCCTCATCTAACACTGGATGGGTCACCAATACCAGTAGTGGATGAGACAAAATTCCTTGGTCTTATTTTCGACCGTAAATTAACGTTTATACCACACCTTAAATACTTGAAGGCCAAATGCCTTAAAGCTCTTAACTTACTTAAAGTTGTTGCAAACACTAATTGGGGAGCAGATCGAAAAGTCCTCTTGCGACTTTACAGATCTCTTATCAGATCCAAGCTGGACTACGGCTCAATAGTATATGGATCGAATCGCAAGTCGTACTTGCAGATGCTCGACCCTATACATAATCAAGGATTACGACTCGCCTTAGGTGCCTTTCGTACATCACCAGCCGAAAGTCTATATGTTGAAGCCAATGAACCATCATTGTCTCTCAGACGAGACAAATTAGCTCTTCAATACGCCATTAAATTAAAGTCTAACCCTTCAAACCCAACTTTCGATAATGTTTTTAATCCTAGTTGTGAACCTCTTTTTGATCGAAAACCGAAGGCCATTCGACCATTTGGTCTTCGTATTAAACCAAAATTAAGAGACACTGAAATCGACCTTAATTTGGTTGCCAAGTACAAAGTACCACAAATTCCACCGTGGATTTTGGAAACTCCAACAATTATTTTTGATCTTTGTAATAATAACAAATCCAGTACAGACCCTACTGTCTTTCAAAGCAAATTTAATGAAATTAAATCGAAATACTGTGACTTTCAACAGATGGAGATAACGTAGCTGCAGCAGCTGTTGTTCACAAACACAGCATAAAGAACCGCCTGCCTGACAAGGCATCTATCTTTTCAGCTGAACTTAAGGCAATTGAACTTGCCTTAAATTATATTCAGGAATCTGATGATGACCATTTTGTAATCTTTTCTGATTCCCTTTCATCTCTTCAAGCACTGGGTAATATGAAACATGATAGCCCAGTTGTGCTTCAACTTTTAGAAAAGTACAATTCTCTTATAATTGATAATGTTTTTATGTTCTGCTGGCTTCCAAGCCATGTAGGAATACGTGGTAATGATAGAGCTGATAAGGCAGCATTAGATTTACATATAACTAATACCAAATTACCTTATACTGATTTTAAATGTTGTATTAACACATATATTCATAACTCTTGGCAAGCCGCTTGGGATTTGTCAGTTAACAATAAACTCCATCCAATTAAACCGTTACTCGGAGAATGGCGTTCTTCTAGTAGACCCATTCGTCGAGAGGAAGTTGTCCTAGCCCGGTGCAGGATAGGGTATACACGTTATACTCATTCATATTTATTACAAGGTGAGCAATTACCGGAATGTATACCCTGCTTTGCACCGTTAACGGTCAAACACATCTTATTGGAATGTGTAGACTTTGATCCTATGCGTCAAAGGTACTACAATGTTAATACTATGAAAGAGTTATTTGATACTGTAGATTTTAGTCTTGTTTTAGATTTCCTGAAAGAGATCAGACTATATAAATCATTGTAATGTGTTCTTATATATATTTACTTGTTTATATACCCGTTGCCGGGCATTTATTGATTTACATACATTGTTTATATTACACCTTATCATCCCTTATTTTAATTTTATTTTTAATAGTTTTATCTTTATATATTTACATTAATTTTTAATTAATACTTCTTTTCATATTTTTTTGCGCACAATATGACCTTTTTATGTGTCGACGTGCCGAAAAACACCATTCATTCATTCATTCTGTGTTTTGTGGTTGTCTGTCCTCCTTGAATGCTACTTTCCCTGTCCGATCTTTTTATATTTCTTCATAAACCTATACGAAGAAAGTTCACTCAACGCCGTGTAATTGTTAATGAAACTGATAAAATATGGTCGGCTGATTTTGTTGATATGCAAGTTTTCAAAATATAATAAAGGTGCAAAATACTTGCTTACTGTTTTTGATGTATTTAGTCAATTTGCTTGGGTTATGCCTGTTCCAAATAAAACTGGTATAGAAATTACTAAAGCTTTCCAAAAGATTAAAAGTACAGGAAGACAATGTAAATTGCTCTGGGTTGACCAGGTTGTGGAGTTTTATAACAAAACATTGAAGCAATGTCTTGCTGATAATAAAATTAAAATGTATCACACGTTTAATTTCGGAAAAGCTGTAGTAATTGAACGATTTAATAGAACATTAAAAGAGAGGATGTGGAAATATTTCACGGCAAACAATACAAATACATATTTAGACTTGCCACAGGCGATGGTTGATAAGTACAATAATACAAAACATCGGAGTATTAAAATGACACCGATTGAGGTCAGTGATGAGAAAAATAAAGGAATAGTGTATTTCAACTTGTATGGAAAGATGAAAATTAATAAAGCTTTGCAGGAGTTCAAAATAGAAGACAAGGTTAGAATTAGCAAATATAAAGAACGTTTGCAAAAGGTTATACTCCGAATTGGAAGGAAAAAAGATTTGTTATTGATAAAATTCAATCTTCAAATCCTGTGACGTACAAAATAAAAGATTTGAACAACCAAAACAATGATGGAAGCTTCTATGAATTGGAAATGTTAAAGGCTAATCAAGAAATATTCAAAATTGAAAAAGTTATACGACGTGATTACAAAAAGAAACAAGCATTAGTTAATTGCAAAGGTTACAAGAAGGATTTTAATAGTTGGGTACCGTTTAAGCACATTCAAGACAATAAT
This sequence comes from Cyrtodaria siliqua, assembly GCA_037043455.1. NCBI lineage: Eukaryota > Metazoa > Mollusca > Bivalvia > Adapedonta > Hiatellidae > Cyrtodaria > Cyrtodaria siliqua. The sequence continues at coordinate 38,226 of JAWPHD010002909.1, read as the reverse complement.
ACGTGACAACTGTTCTAAAAACTTAAAGATGATTGCTTTGTTCCTTCTCATTTATAAAAAAGAAAGAAATAAGCAAGTTGTATGCTTTTTGCAATACAACAATTTCATCAGCAACTCGTGGTTTTATAACTGAAAATTCTTTTATTGCCCGTGTGGTTCCCGGGTGCTCCCGTTTGGTCACAGAGCAAAGAATAGGGCTATGCAGATCCCTTTGGAGGGGTAGGCAGAGGGGTAGAATCCCCCCAAATTAATGTTCATTTTATCATTTTTTGTTCATGTTCATTAAAGGTCTTCACCATGATCCCTGAATTGTTTCAGGTGCTATCTCGCTCGCATCAAAAGAGCAGTGGCAGAAAAACAATAAACGTGGCTCCAGCGTAAATGGAGTTTCTGCGATAGAATTTGCAGCAACTCTGCAGTTCAGGGTGAGACGGTTCTAGGCCCAGTTGCCATATTTCATCTCGATGTACATGGTAGTTGAGCCTGGCATGTTCATGCCTGTTAGGCGCCATATAACCTTTTCATGTGTTGGTGCGCCTTAAAACCCAATTCAATTCAATTCTTGTATTGCCTACTATAGTTATTTATGATGGTTAAATAATATAATCTATAGTATATTGGAAGTTATGCAGAAGAAGAAATTAAAAACTTTAAAGAATTTCAAATTATACATGCTAAAACAGCTGATTTTGAAAAAAAGCCGAATGAAAAGGTTAGATGGGGATATTAAAGCTTTTAAAAAAAAAGTCGTATGGAAAGGGCAGACGAGGACATTAAAGCTTTTAAGGAAGATTGGATAAAAAATGTTGATGAGGAAATTAACAGTGCTGCAAAAATTCAACCGATAGAAGAAATTGATAGTCTAAAAAAACAACATATGTAGATGCAGCAAACAAAGAAATTGAAGATTTAAAGCAAGATTATTTAAACGAACAAAATAATGATATCATACAAAATCAGATGATAAATGTACTTGAACAAATCAAGGCTATCTAGGAAGATCATGTAAACGATGCTTTGATAGGGCGTTCTGAAAACTTAATTGACTTTTATGCAGAGTCTAAAATTAGTGAAATTGTGGCTGACAACAAAGAAAAAAATGAGAAAAGCTTTCTTGATTTTGTTGAGAAAATAAACTCATTGACGGCTTGTGCTTTTTTTGAGAAAAAACATTTCGTAAACTATTGTGATATTTTGATAAGTCAGGGAACAAATATTTTGCTTCAAAAGTTAAGACTGATTTTCTAGATAGTAAAACAAAGTCAAATCAACAAAAAAGGGCGATTACAATTAGAAATGCATTATTATCTAGAAAAACTTGATTATATCAATAGAAAGGTTTTCAATTGAAAATGCAAAATACGTAAATGCAGAAAAATTAAATATTCCATGATCGAGTGTGATATGTATAGTGATGATGAAGATGATTGCTTTGTTCCTTCTGATTTTGTTTAACAGCCGAGACTAGACCCGGAGTTGATGCCGTTTTGGGTCGTGTGATTTGGAAACGTCGCCGAAAATAGATTCACCCAACAGTAGAAAAATAAAATAGTTGCGCTCTCCCAAAGAAGTAGCAAGTTATATTATCAATTATTTGTGAGTAGTATAGAAACTGGGGGTTCTGTTCTCAAAACACGCAAATTTGCCGACTTTTCATGGAGGGACCCCGAGGAAAAACTGTTTTCCTGGTGATTTTAGCTTGTTTTGTATGCCGCAACACGCACATTTGCAAACTTTTCATGGAGGTGACCCCGAAGGGTGAATTGCGCAAAAAGCCCAGTTTCTATACTACTGGTTTGTTAGGTGATGATATGGCAAAGCCAAATACCGGAGTATACAAGGTTAGTTAGCAGATATTCTGTGAGGTACACGTGTTGATGGTTATCATGTAAGATGGTGTTACTAGGCACACCACACATGCCTTAATTCTAAAATCACTATTCTAATTTCCATTATAAATGGTCTACATGAAAATATATACGTAAGTATTTAATTGGTACTGGATGCGTTTTGACATGAATCAAGTGTATATCAAAGCATATTTACAAACTATGCCAAAGTTTAAGTGTGTTTTGCTTAAGGAAGGTTTGTCAGAGGGTTTATTATTAAGGCAAGCTCTAGGACGTAAGCCACGGAACAGAGCTTATAGCTACAGAATGGAATGACCAGAGCATTAATGAGTATCAGGTACATTTGTTTATGAGTCATGCATGGTAGTTTAACAATTTGAAAACTGTAGAACATTCTGACAGAGGCATATATTACATATATATATAATTACAGCTACATACACTGCAGACAGAGACAACAACTTTTGAAAACAATTTCATAAACTTTACATAATCTGTTAAACAAAATCAATTTTCAATAATTGTAAAGCCTTTATAAATTGTTGTCACTGTTGTGCCCATTCTACTAATTTAAAAGCAAATGACTAAAGACTAAATTTATACCTCAGTTTTTAGTAATAAAACCAGACCTTGACATTGAACCTGGCAGTGGCTGTGGCTGGAAGTTTTTCTAATCACATCATCTCAAAATGATGTTCAAAGTATTCAAAAATTGTTAATACGGTTTAGGAGATATGGAGCGGACACGATTTCTGAAAATCACTTAAAGCCCCAAATACTTCTACTAGGGAGAAAATTTGAGTTATGTGTTTCCAGAGGGTCGTATTAGGATGCTGACCTGAATCACTGTATAAGACAGAAGGATAATTTATACCAGCATAGTACAGATATTAAATGGTATTGAACTGAACAAAACCTAATGAAGGAATCGAAAGGAAACGTGATCAAAATAAATAAAAACATATACTATCTACGGTCAACTATGTGTTTTTTTTATATAAACCCCCCACAAACAACAACAACACTGAAACTTCATTCTCTATAATGACTTCAGCACAACCCATGACAAAAATACATAGTTTGGAGATATTCATTGCAAGATCATTCTATATATTTCTATGAATCTCAAAACTCTTTTTGTCTACATGTAAACATACTGATTTAATTTTTTTTATTAGCCGGGTTTTTGGGGAAAAAAATCGACTTATATATTGGCTTAAGCCGGGCGGGCGGGCGGCGGTGGGCGGTCATCCACATTTTGTGTTTTCTATATATCTCAGTATTACCATGTCTGATCTTCATCAAACTTTAACAGCACCTTCCCCTCATCAAGCACTGACCATACCCTGAAAACTAGGTCAATATGACCAACCTTCTCCAAAATATGCGTTACGTTAACCTTTGTGTTCAAGTTTGGGAGTGGGGGGATTAACATTTTGTGCTATATCTCAGCACCTTCCTTGTTAGACACTGGAACCATACGCCGCTGGCCATGGAATGGTGTGAAAATACCTCATTGAAGATTCCATGCTCACCGTCATATGCATACCATCTTCGGGATGGCTGATATATTTGTGCTACAGACATTTTACATATTGAGTTCTGCTCAACCAGGGGTTAGAGGGCGTGAATGGTAACAAGCACTTTTCACTACCATTCATGAAAAGTCTCAATCAAACCGAGACTGCAATATTTTTTGTACTTATCGTGTTCGGCGATTTCAAAATTTCTACTTTCATACTATTTTAAGTGTACTCAACCTCCAATTATCCTGTCTTCTGACAGTGTAAGCAAAAGTGCATCCCATCAACAGGACACCTCTAACAAAGAAGTTGACAAAGAAGTTGACATCCAGAGAAATTAGGAAACGATACACGTATATGTTATTGTAAACATATATTAAAAACAACATATTATTTAGAAACACCTCAGGATATATCCTGAATTGTACTGAACAACCGCAGCAGTTGCAGCCAAAGAGAAAACCAATCTAGGGTAGACCTAGAGGGTAGAAAGTTCATGTAACCTCCCCGTTCAGGGTTTCAGAAGGTGAACCATGTAGTCGACGAGGTTGTCCGGTCATCGCACAAGAGAACATGTGGTAAGGAAATCCGTCAGACCCCTTTTAATTTCCGAAGTTTATAGATCACATCTCCATAGAACAAAGATTATGATATACCTAGTGGCAGGAAAGGTTTTAGTTTGTTGTTATACTTCTCCAGCAGGCCTTCGTTGCGGTGATAGAACTTTGAGAAAGATCTACGTAGTTTATGATAACGCAAACCTTGCTAAAGAAGTTTACTTGTAATAATTTGATTTCGATAAGTAATCTCTCTTCATAACATAGATTTTAGTATGTATGTAATAATTTGAAATCGAGAGACGAAGATCGAGTGATACTGCTATCGTATCCGAACGGTTGGCTTTTCAATAAAGGTCAAGTTTCATAATTACGCACTTATGACTTCTCTACACTATATACAACCTAACCACATCACCTTATTAAAGACAAGCTAATTTCTCTTATTCAAAAAACATTCGCTAGAGAAAATACTACATTTTTGGCAAGTAATAATATTAAAGCGTTTTTTACTAACGGCAGTTTAGACAATTATACTATGTGGACTTGCTATGAAGATTGTAAAGCACTCATCTTCCTATTAGATAATAATTTTGTCAGGTATGGAACCACCGGTTATAGACAAATAGTTGGTATCCCTATGGGTACGAACTCTGCACCACTTGTCGCAGATTTGTTTTTATTTTGCTATGAAAGAGATTTCATGTTGAGTCTTTCACCAGATACCCAGGCAGATGTTATTGAAGCCTTTAATGACACCTCTCGGTATCTGGACGACATATTGAACATTGACAACCATTTCTTTCCAACTATGGTTAATAATATTTATCCTAAAGAACTTCAACTTAACAAAGCTAATATATCTGATAATAACGCTTCTTTTCTTGATTTAGATCTCTCGATTGAAAATGGTTAAATAATTAGCAAAATCTATGACAAGGGAGATGATTTTAATTTTGACATTGATAATTATCCCCACTTGGATGGGGATGTTCCCCGAGCAACTTCTTATGGGGTGTATGTGTCTCAATTATTCGTTTTTCAAGAGCTTGTACTCGAGTTGAGGACTTTAATATTCGTAATCTTTGTATAACTAAAAAGCTACTCAATCAGGGTTACCGTTACCATAAACTTCGTAAAACCGTTGCAAAATTGTATTATCATAACCCTGATCTTCTTTCCAAATATAAAAGTAATTTAAGGACTCTTCTGCGACAAGGAATATCACAACCTGACTTCTATGGTGATATGATTTATAAACTTCGTAATATTCTTGGTCATAATCACTTTTATACTATATATTCCCAAGAACACATCGACGGAAAGGATGAGATATGAAATGCCTGTATATTATTCTCTATAATTATAGTATAACTGTGTAATTTATATATTATTAATAATTGCTGATATTATTGCACCAATCATATATTTAAACCTATGGTAGAATAACGAAGACAAATAATTCATCTAAATTTTAGTTAATTATATGCAAGCAGTTTTAAAGTGAAACTGATACTGGACTAATAAACTGTGATACTAATGTTCGACAAAATCTTCAAGATTGCCATATGTCCCTTTAAAGTGTCCTATTATTTGTAATTTAACTGGGGCGGTCTTTAATAATATCGCTGTAAAGTGACAACAGCACAGAGAAACTTTCATGTTGTATCATGTGTATCCATTGTTTTATGTGATGGAATTTCACAATATCTCAACAAAACAAACAAAAAAGTAAAGTATCCCAATGAGCTGGGACAATTATACTTATTGTTAGGCACTCCTCTTTTTTTTTAAAGTAGCTATCCCGCAAAATAACTACAAAATTGCACTAGAAAACCGTTTATCGAAACTCTATCCATATAACAATGTATATGCGCTGATTAAAAGTATAGGTTTATTAATAGGTTCTTAGAATACCCGGATTGAATATCCGTAAAATGGTGGTAACTCGTAATTCGACACTCCAGTTCTGGGTTTGGTCCGGCTGGTTAAAGCCGTTTATACTGTGTATGTATGAGTTTGATTTCTCAAAATATGTGTTATATATATACTTTGTCATCAGTAGGTTTAGAAACAGTGTACATAATGTTTATAAAATTTGACTGTTGTTGGCGGGATGGCTACTTTAATGAGAATAATAAAAAAATCTGTACAAATCGGGTTCTGCCACTCAAATCAATCTAATGTTTCTCAAGCTTATCAAGCTTATTAAAATCTTCATTTATAAAAACCACGTTAAAGAACCGTAGAAATGTATTCCCGAATTTGGGGCGGCTCGAAATATTAACATTTGCTAGTAAGATAGATAGAGTAGCTTTGGTACATTTTTTGAATTCCACTCTCTGGGGTGGCTCGAAATATTGCCATATTATTAGCTTAATTAACTATATCACTGGGGTCAAATATATTAAAGTTTATAGCTTTAGCTTACCAAGGGCTAGGCTAAGTCTCAGAGCTGGAACTTGGAGATGCCACTTGACAGAAGGTGGCAACATCTGCAAAGATCCCTGAAAGAAAATCAATTGTTGTTTTTATACATACATACCTACAGCAGATCTATGTGTTAATCCTTTACAGTACTGCTGTAGCTATTTGCAAACTTTGATGGGGGGGGGGGGCAAGGGCACCGATTTTGTGGGTGGGGAGGGTGAAGGGGAGGTGGCAACGGTGCATTTCTGCTCTGCGGTCATAGAGGGGGTTTGGGGACAAGGCCATTTATTTTTGGGGAACAATGGAACATTTTCTGTTATTGGTAATATTTTTGGGGAACATGGGAACATAAAAATAAATAGAATTTATTTTTTTGAGAACAAAGCAAAAAAAAATTGGGGTACATTGGAACATATTTTCAGTGAACATAGACCCCACTGGAAGGGTCTCATCATAGAAATAATACATCAGTGCTATATTATTATTAAATTTTAACGGAGACACTATAAACATGAACATGCACTAAATAAAACACATTTATGGGTCAGTACCGAGTGCTGCACATACCTTTCATCCTTTGTTTTTCCTTTATGTCTAAACACCAAAGTTGTCGGTGTCACTAATCGAGGCGAACGTGACATGACTCATGTGGTCTACATGACATGACCTTGACACGGGCGTTGACAGGAGATGTTCTACAAGTATTTGTTACATCATTCACCCATAACAATAGTTAACACATGAATAGGTCTGTCTTTTTGCTCATTAAATCCTGGAATTGTGAAGTATTCACTTGCAATTATCCATAGTTCATTCAACCGTAAATCAACACAACAAATTACTGCCGACTTGGCCTGTTGTGATTTTTAATAAGCGTCTAGAGCGGCTGATTTTTACCGTAAACATGCTAAAGGAAAGGCAGAAAAAGTGTTTAAAGGTTGACTTACTGACATTTTATTCGGGGCAGGAAATAACTATATCCACGAGTAGAAAATATTCATGTTTTACGTTTCTGTTATTGATTTTCAGTTTTGCTTATTTAGCTTGAATAATGTGTGTTTTGAGTGAGAAAAAGGGTGACCATCTTTCAAAACGGTCTCAAAAAATGGATAGTCATGAATTTTGCTGAAATTTTCAGGAAAGGTAGTAGAGGTACTGATCTATCATTCCTGTTAATTTAAGCCAAATTAGTGACAACACATTTTTTGTGACCGTTTTGAGAAATCGGCAATTTTGCAGTTTCAAAAACCTCGAAATTTCCGATCTTCACATTTGAACAGCGATTTAGGCTATGCAAAATATGCCAATAGTAGTCAAAACGATTGCTATGGGGATGTTTAACGTATAAACTTACTTTATTCATTGTCTGTGTTGTTTTTGCATTCAAAATTGGCTTAAGCTAACGTTTTTTAAAAGACAACTGCAATTTCCGCGTAACTGCACGTGAGTGCAAATTGGGACTACTTCGTGTTAAAACACTTGAAATGCAAAAGTGAGTTAGGCGGTGTGTGCGCGTGAAAAGCTTTAGCTGCTGCTGCACTGATTGTCTTTTGGAAATTTGTTTTCTTCGTTAGATTTTGGTTTTTAACATGTTTTATAAAAAATAAAAAACATACATACCGATTTTTTGCATATAAACAATTTTTTGAGTATTATATTTTCAAAAGATAATAATGGTAACGTATTTCAAATGGATGTCACTCACTTATATCCCCACTCTCATTTGGCAAACATAATTCTGTTGTAGCAAATTTCAGGAAAATATATCCTTCAAAATTCCCCCAGAGTGGGGATGGCTCATTTTGGTAACTTACGATCTAGTTATTATTAACTGTATTTATGAATTTTTGGTAACGAACAGGGTGTAACGTAAACTACAGTATATTTTCATATTTGCATTATGTTGAAAAGGCTGTCTAAATAAAACAATTCATAAATAACATAAATATAGGTAATATTTGTTGTTCATATGCACATTTGACTCATATTCAAATTTATTGAAGGTGTTCTGGAATTGTTATGGTAACGTAATTGTCACGTACGTTACACACAAACGCCACAACGCTCAGATGGCACACATATCTCATTTTTCAGTCTTTTGTATGAACTTTCAGAAAATCATACCCTACAAAAATCCCCCTTGTTGGGAGGGTGGGGGAGTCTATAGCCAGCTCAAGGACTATTTGTTCTTTACTCGATTTTCACCGAAATTGTCAGACGACTAATATACCAATGGGATCACCACTATATATACAAACTCTCATCAAACAGCCTTAAACAAGTAGAGCAATACAAGCCCTTTTGGGCCTCTTGTTATTCAAATTATTTGGTCAATAATTGTGTACAACGAGCAGAGCCACTGACATGAGGGCGATAAACATAATATGAACTTTAATGACCACAAATTGTCATCAACTTCCTTTTTCATAAAAGGAACAATCGACGTTAACTGCTCGCTGCTTATCGTAAGCTTGTTTACTTTGTATGATAAGTGACAGTTTAAGACATGTTATTGGATTCATAATGACTATCATAAGTTCACTAAACACCAGTAAATCTCGAAAAAGATAACATCCGATGTTAATGTTAAAGACACTGAACGTCTCACTAGTGAATTAATCAACACTATATAATATATGTAGAAACGGTCACTTGTGGACCACTGCAAACATACTATACAATGTCCATTGGTCTTTAAATCTCCCCTCAATCTGCAAACCTTCCTCTGAAGCTCAGAATATCCACAAAAAATCAAAAGTTGACCAGATTAAAAAATTTTAAATTCCAGTCTTTTTCAGCAACCCTCAAAACTAGCTCCATTTCACTGATAATTCAACTGTATTCCTACCCATTTTCAAATTATCATATCTTCCTCGAAAATCACCCAGTGGCATCCAAACTTGGCAGAAGTCATGAACATGTTCCAATATTGTCACCTGAAGGCAGAAATAAGAGAATGATTGCACATTTCCAAGTTGAGAGCAAACCGATTAACACAGCCCTAGTTTTTTACGGTGTAGGAATCTTCCTACCGTCATGGTCAAGGGAGGTAATTCTGTAGTGAGACCTTTAACTGAATTATTTTTTTGACAAAAGGCTCAAAACTTTATCAAACAAAGTAACAATATTGACGAGCATAAAATGACTTTACTTGGTGTTATCCGCGGACTATTTTTAACAAAATGGCACAAAACATGAAGCCGGTCACATTTGCTTCAAGTCAGTTTCGGACAACTTGAAAATGCACAGAACTGCCACGACATATCAACCGCTAAACTTGAATATCTTCTATACTTGTTAAAGAAAATGTTTGAAACTTTTAAGTTTTAGTATTCTATGATTGCTTTATCTTATCATTGTATAAAATTTACTGTTTGTGTAATATTACCTAATTCAAGTGTCAAAATGCATGCCCTTATATGGCAATTTATTGATTTCTTGAATAAATGCCTTATTATTCGAACAGTACATCATCTTTGACTTATCATTTCTGCTTCCAAAGAAACTTCATTGTTGGTAGATAAGCTTACTTGTAATTGTAGTGGATGGCTAAGCTGGATTGATGAAATCCTAAACCATCCTAATCTAATATGGTTAGATTTTTACGCCAAAACGTAACGTCATATTCATGACGATACGTCATATTCATGACGTCATCTTCATGATGTCATCTTCATGATTTCATCACATTAATTAAACATTATTTAATATCTATTTACTTCACATCTCCCCCCCCCCCCCCCCCCCCCCCCCCCCCCCCCCCCCCCCCCCCCCCCCCCCCCCCCCCCCCCCCCCCCCCCCCCTTCACATCTCACATCACATCACAAGAAAGATAAGATAAGATAAGATAAGAAATATAAGATAAGATAAGATAAGAATGATAAGATAAGATAAGATAAGATAAGATAAGATAAGATAAGATAAGATAAGATAAGATAAGATAAGATAAGATAAGATAAGATGGGATGGATGGATGGATGGATGGATGGATGGATGGATGGATGGATGGATGGATGGATGGATGGATGGATGGATGGATGGATGGATGGATGGATGGATGGATGGATGGATGGATGGATGGATGGATGGATGGATGGATGGATGGATGGATGGATGGATGGATGGATGGATGGATGGATGGATGGATGGATGGATGGATGGATGGATGGATGGATGGATGGATGGATGGATGGATGGATGGATGGATGGATGGATGGATGGATGGATGGATGGATGGATGGATGGATGGATGGATGGATGGATGGATGGATGGATGGATGGATGGATGGATGGATGGATGGATGGATGGATGGATGGATGGATGGATGGATGGATGGATGGATGGATGGATGGATGGATGGATGGA
>JAWPHD010002909.1:0-25000 GCA_037043455.1 Cyrtodaria siliqua | reverse complement strand
CAATGCCTCAAACCCGAAAGACGTAACCTTTCGACGTAACGCTAAAGGCAGAAAATTAAGTGCCGCAGCACGGTTTAATGACGGACGGGCAAATTCAGCAATAGAACAAGTTAGTGCTGTTAGAAGGTCATTTCCCCAAAACAGAAACGTGTTACGGTCACTTAAGAAAATTCAGGACAAAAATACGTACGACAAACAGTGACAAATGTTACAAACTTATAAAACAGCCAGATTTATCAACAAAGTGAATAAATTTAAAGTATACGATGACCAACGACAACATAAAACATACTCAACTGACCTTCTCGACAAGTAAACAATGATCACACATTTTGTTATATGAAAAGTGGGTGGGGTAACAATTTGACATGAAACACTACAATAGGATAATATAAACAATCTACTCACATGAAGCATGCAATCAGGATACTCTTTATGTCCTAAACACAGTATTGGTATCAAGTGCAGGCATCTTTGTCTTTCCATGTTGACGCTATAAAGCTCCAAGCTGAGATGGTCAAATCGCCAACATAAACTGTTGTGGCAGAGATGAGACACGTCCATCCCCGTAGGAATTCCAGGAACACACATCACACACATATACATCACTCTATGAGCTAACATGTTCATCTGAGTATGTCTCCCAGTCAAAACAATCGACTGTCTCCCATATTCTGAAACTTTCTGACCACAGATTCATCTATTAAGTCCCAAATGACGGTTCTAACGCATGCACGGAGTCCGACTAGAAGCAAAGTAGTCTATTTTACATTGCAAAAGCATCAAATACTTATCAAAATCCATATTATACCTTAGAAATGCCATGTTTCACTCTAAAATCAAGATTTCACTATAAAAAATCCACTCTGGCAACAACAAACGCTTTCTATCAAGCCGTTCACTGATCCAGATGAGGGTTGTTTAACGTCTCACTAGTGAATTAATCAACACTATATAATATATGTAGAAACGGTCACTTGTGGACCACTGCAAACATACTATAAAATGTCCATTGGTCTTTAAATCTCCCCTCAATCTGCAAACCTTCCTCTGAAGCTCAGAATATCCACAAAAAATCAAAAGTTGACCAGATTAATTTTTTTTAAATTCCAGTCTTTTTCAGCAACCCTCAAAACTAGCTCCATTTCACTGATAATTCAACTGTATTCCTACCCATTTTCAAATTATCATATCTTCCTCGAAAATCACCCAGTGGCATCCAAACTTGGCAGAAGTCATGAACATGTTCCAATATTGTCACCTGAAGGCAGAAATAAGAGAATGATTGCACATTTCCAAGTTGAGAGCAAACCGATTAACACAGCCCTAGTTTTTTACGGTGTAGGAATCTTCCTACCGTCATGGTCAAGGGAGGTAATTCTGTAGTGAGACCTGAAGGTGATATGATGGAAGTGTGGGTATCAATCCACATACGAATAAAACTAAATATTTGTTTCAATTGTATATTTACTCTGCATATTACTATACACCCGTGATCTGACATATTTAAGTATTGTTGATAAACAAGTTTAGTCTAAATAACTCAATAACTGATGCTGTATAGGTTGGAGATATTATTCCTATGCTGCTTTTAGGGGTGGGGGATAATTTTAAAATACTTTTTTATTACACGACATTATAGTCCAGTGTGTAAAAAATAATTAAGATTTTCATAAAACCTCATGACATCAAACACACTTTAGCACCAAAACGCGAAGCATGTCCTTTAACGCCAAAACGACGTCATAACGTCATATCATAAATAACCTTGGATATCCCGTTTCGTCTCTTTTAACAAATATAATTACGCCGACATTTTGAACAAAAACAGACTAATTTGTAAAATGTTAATTATTTATTATAAGTTGTAGGTAAATAAAATGTTAGGATCCGTTGAACTGATAATACATAGATAGTTACAGTTCACACAATTTGACCTTGACCCTCCAAGCAAAGGGCAGATAACTTAATATTGTTTGCATTCAACAATTGCTACATTCACCTTTTTCGTTTTGGACAATTTCTAACAAAATGTATGCACCAGACCGTTCAAACTTTGCTTATAGTTGTATCTTGGAAGGACAGCGCCTCCGTGGCCGAATGGGTAACTCTTACCTTTGTGTCACTTTTTCACTATAATTATGCACTAGATGTTTTAACCTTAGATACAATATAATATGAAATCTTTGTTCGAAACGTCTAGCAAGGGAAGTTATGTAATGAATAAGGATAGTAGATCAAGGAAGTAAGACTTGTGTACCTTGCTTATCTGGTAAAGGTAAAGGAGAACAAGAAAGTTAGAACTAACCTAAGGAGAAACATACATCTGTAGAACATATCAAACAGATTAAGTTGGTTTATCCTAGGATAAGTTGCATGTTTGTTATTAAATATTACATGACGTAAATGTTAAGTGCTACAATAATGTTTTTTGGATTTACAGTATTTGCTCAATGTATTTGAATCTCTGTGTAGAGAATACGACATTGTGTGCAGTCACTCACCTTATAACTATATTGATGTCTTTTTTTATTCGTTTTGTTTTACGCCATTTTTTTTTGAAAATGCCATTTTGAACTTTTTTGGAAACCCGCCGAAACCTGTGATTTAAAGATATACAATAACGATTTATTTTGCATAGATCTATCAACGATGTCTAAAAATAAGTTTAAAAAAATACAATGGCATCTAAGGCTTTTTGATACACATGCTCTTAACAGATATCTAAGATGCAAAGTTTGGTTAATCCTATAATATTCAGGTGTATAACAGGTACTGATTTAGCTGCGAGAAACATAGCTCGTATGATGTGTACCTACTATAGTACTACGATGCCATCCTTTATAGAATAGGTAGGTATCAGGGTCGACCCCATCAAGAGAGGTTTCTGAAGATATCAAGCAATGCCTGCATAAACAACCGCCTTATATCAATAAATTGATCCTTAAATACCACGTGTGCATGCATAAAACTCACCAATGAGAAGAATATCTCGTCGATCTAGGCATTTTTTATACGAATGTCGACATTTTTTTTCTGGCGTTTACCTTTCAAGATATCGCGCATTGTCTTGTTCCATATTTGGAAACTTAAACCCGTTCATTACTGACGCAAAAAACAACGTTAACTGGAAAGTATCAGGTGTGTGAATAGGGCGGGGTTAGGTTCCCAAATACGGAACGAGACGTCACACGAGAACGAGCTTATTTTGAACGTAATCAATGAACATTTCTAAAATGAACAGTCAGTGACAGTGACATACATATTATATATCGGCGTGTCATTCTTCTCTTTGGTGAGATGTATGCATGCACGTGTGGTATTTAAAGTTTGTTTTATTGAAATACGGCAGTCGTTTATGCGGGCATTGCGTGGTATCGTCAAACACCTCGTCGGAAAAGTGCGTATTGTGTTCGGTACGCAGTCCTGCTGATAATTCTAACAAGGAATCATGGCTCTATGGTAGGTACATATTACCATAAGAGTCATGACTCTCACGTCTAATATTTATTTATATAGTTTTGGCTCAAACGGTTAAACGTTACAGATTTTTGAGAATGAATTCGTTCATATATATAAATACACTCATGATATAACAACTATAGATCAATACAGGTACTTACTTAACTAACTGCAATGATATTGTTTTATGGAATGGTAAAGGGACACCTGGTACTCTTAATGTTGTTATCAAGCATTAAAATAAGCGCCTTGATTTATTAATCCAGTATCATTTTGACTGAGGCGGTATTCTACTTTCAAATCTAACATGGTTTATTAAATACTCAATGTTGATTGGTTATTGGTGTGGTCTGAAAAAAGGTATTTAATCCTCTGATGTCATGTACGTCAACTGTTATGACGTCATTTTAAACGCCAGAAGACACGTTAACCGTTAAGACGTCATTTTTAACTTCAGATGCGTTATTTTAACCGACGCTACATTCCAACAACACATTTAAATAGGATGAAGCTGTATATTCTTCTCATTTGATGTTGAGAGATAGTCATACAATTTAAGTTGTGAGAATTTGTTTGTATTTTGTGCAATCTCTCGACAAAATGTGATTCATGATACATAAAACTCCATGTTAGACAAGAAATAAAATATTTCCAGCGGGTTTATATTGTGCAAGATCAAAACCTTGTGTTGGGAGACTTGAAACACATCGAAACCGCGGGCATGCTGCCCTTGGTATCGATGAACTTCCAAGTCCCGCCCACCAGGTATTGATCGGGGACAATATAAACCCGCTGGAAATATTTTATTTCTCAAGCCACAGCGATTTGGCTTGATGATCTCAAAGACTCGTTAGTAGTAATATTACTGATTTGTAGTCGGGGAGATTTGTAGGCTACGCTATTCGAGGCATTTCCGTAAAGTATTTGATGTTGATACATGTGTTGTGTCAATAAAATCAAACATCGATTTGCACTTGCAGACTAGTTTAAATAACAAAAACGAAATTTTAGAAAACCGTGTTTGTGTTATGTCATCAAAATGACGTTCAACGAAATAACCATATAGACCGTGAGCCAGAAAATGGAAACGGCCGAAAACGACACAAACGAAATATTGCGGTCTCGGTTTGATTGAGACTGTTTATGAGCGGTAGTGAAATATGCTAGCTACCGCTCACGCCCTCTAGCCCCGGGTTGAGCAGAATTCAATATTCATAAAATCAATAGTACAACATTTTAACCATCCCGAAGATGGCATGCATATGGCGGTGGACATGGAGTGTAACGCATCTCCATGTCGTACGGCGTATGGTCCCAGTATCTAATAAAATTAAATGCCCCGAAGAGCGAAATACACATAATGGAATTTAGTTGGGAGCAGCGATTATGAAGCCTGCATATCACAAGTAACAGTCAAAAGACTAAATTAAAAAGCAGACAACATATCCTATAAGTGGTTACCCAGAGCCTTTAATCGGCCGGAGTTGTGGAACCACTGAATCGAAAATTAAGTAAGAAAACAAAAATAAATGAAAAAGTACCACCGATAATTAAATATAAGTATCGGGCTCAGCGATCTGCAAAGATCGAATGAATACAAACACAAAGAGTGATGAATACAGGGTAAGCGACTTGGAACGGTCAGTAGGCAATATGGCCTATTGGTTAACTTAAATTGATGTTATGTGTACACAACCGCGCTATTAACTCTTCTTGACAAGATAGTGTAAACAAAATTATATCCCGTCAAACAGGAAATCTTTAACAATAAATCAACACCCAGAAAAATAATAAACGATACACTTAATGTGTTTGTAAATAAATATATATATATATATATAAACATACTGAATTAGAAACATCTCGACATATCCATAAGACATGTAAGATACGATCTAAAAACCTAAGGACATTTTGAGTTGTTTGTTTTACAAATGTACACCCTTAATTCGCACAAAGTACTACCAAGAAAGCCATATTATTGTAGTAATACCGGTTTGTCAGACATAGTTTTCCTTATTTGTACCGATCCTTATGTGCAATCTTTGTACCGATCCATATATGTAAGCATGTTTTGTTTTTGTTTTTTGTTGTTGTTTTAAAAAACGTCAATGTTTTATTTTATGCTTATTATATAATGTAATGTTGGGTAATACAATTATTTAAACGTGATATGAGTATTATTAATTGTCTTATATTATCCCAAAGTCTTTGTCATTAATTGATATTACCAATCAAACGTAGCAATGGGATGGGCATATATAATGTATATATAAGGCTTATAGACATGTTACAATTCGTACGCGTTTGGCGCAAACTTCGGATGCAACATTTTGTAAACTCGTTACGTTAAACACAGTACTGCACTGGCTCAATTTGTCAAAGGGAAACTTCAACATTTATGAATTTCTTGTTACAAAGTGTACTGTGACTAAAACGTCTACAACATCACAGTTGTGTCCTTTCTCTAACAAACTGCAACTTTTATTTTTACAAAACATCTTGGGATTTCCTTGGAAAACATATGGAATTAGGTGTGCAGTATAAACAATATATAGCGGAAATTCCCGTGCCGCGTTTCCTTTTCCTTTCAGTATATATTACGGTCAATGTTTTGTGGTGGAGGCAGATCACCCACTTTTCCTGGGTAGAACCAGTAATTTACACTTCCCGCCATCCGTAAGAATCGACACTTCCTCACTTACAAGTCGAGCTCCAAGTGGGATTCGAACCTTCGTGTATTTATTATATTTGTAATACATATTCAACGCGTCTGAATCATAATACGTATTGAATAACGCATACACCTAAAATGGACTTATAAGAAGCGAACACACTCACATTTCTCTTATGTAGATCTATTGGACTGTTTGTGTCTTTTGTGCAAAATATATATCAGAAAATTAAAATAATAGGGATGTTTCAATTATTCTGAGGAAGACTTGCACTTCCTGATCGATGCGTGTATCCTCTTTTGGGGCTTGCTGAACAACTTATATATGCAAGCAAAGGCATGAACGTTGCATAGTACATACGTTCATTAATAATCTATCAAAACAATTTCTAATTCATAATATAATAATTAAATCATCGTAGAAAAGTTGTGAATTTGTGATTTTTTCATTTTTTTACTAATCTTAATGAATAAAAATGTGCCAATAGTGGGTGGGGTAATTTTAAACACAATAGTGATTTTAAACAGAATACAATGCTGACAAAGCTTTTTAATTCTGTATTAAACTAATATGAATTATAAACTTAATTGCATACGTCAAAATTATATTAACAATTATCAAAAAATATAAATGTGCAAAAAATAAACATCCAAATGTTGATGCCAGGCTACAATGATACACCTATTGTTGTTCAAATTAATATAGTATAAGCTACGCGTTCCAGACTGCATAACCAAAGATAGATCATTTAGAACAATTTACAGATAACCTAGTTTATTTGGGTACGATTTATATGTCAAACAATTAATATTATTTTAAATATATCAGTACTTTTACTGTCTACATTTTTTGGTGGTTGTCGTGATATTGACAATTTAATATAATTCGTTTACCTGTCTAAATGTTTTCAGGATTTATTAAGATAAGAGATAACACAATCACAGTATCCTGATGCACTTCAACCGTTAAGCCCTTGACAAGTTAAATTTATTAACATTTAAGCGAAGATTGCATTTAAACTTCTTAAAATTTCAGATAGATTTACGTTTAAATTCAGCGAGCAAGGAGAGTATATTTTTTGAAGTAGAGAGAAGTCTGTGTTTGCCAAAATAATTAAGATTGACGGTTGGGTTTAAGTGTTATCTACACATGTTTAAAGTAGCTATCCTGCCAACAGCAACCAAATTGTACAATTTATGTACGCCTTTTCTGAACCTACTGACGACGAGGTATATATTTTACATATTTGGAGATTACCATATGAACGGCTTTAATCAAACAGGCCAAACCGCAAACCTGAACCGCCGAATTAAGAGTTACCAACTCATAATTGATTTTACGCATATTCAAAAACGGGTATTTTAAGAACATATGAATAAACATATACTTTCAATCGCACCATATGTATTATTATATTACTTGAACGTTATTTGGTGGGTTAGTTTCTTTTAACATGTCTATCTGCCATCAAATATAAAAATCAGTATTGCATAAAGGTTATGAAAATTGTGGTATTAATGTATGTTGTCGACTTTAATTATTTTAAATTTTGTCATCGTACATCTTTGCAAGTACTGTTTCTTTCTGTGCGTGTATTTGGTTGACTTTATTGTTTGAATGCTACATTTTCTGTTCGACTTTAATAATATCTACATTTACTTTTCCACATTTTATATAACACACAACTTTAACGACGACAAGCGACTTGTTCTTATTCAAAATATTTTGGAAATATAACACAACAACATTTAAGGAGTATAGCATTGAAAGAGCATGTTTTATTTATGCACAATTTGCCAGGTTGTATAATCGTAATGTAATTTAAAGACGTTTGAGACCTCTACCTTGTCTAATTTAAGCACATAATGTCTTTGATTATGTCTTAGTTGTATGAAAATCAAACGTTTACTGCTACAGTTATGGTTTGTTTGTCTTCAAATTGTACATATAAATTGACATTCAGTTTCGTTCAGAAATGCTGCAAGACAAAGTAATTTAAGAACTCTTCTGCAACAAGGACTATCACAACCTGACTTCTATGGTGATGTGATTTACAAACTTCCTAATATCCTTGGTCATGATCACTTTCATACTATCTTTGTTAAACTTGTTAAACGGTTTATCAATATAGGTCATGACCCTTTAATTGTGTAACGTACTGCATGCTTGGTGGCATACCCATTTACAGTTTGCCACAATGCTTTCCTCTTTAATTGTGCGTGGACCGGACAGGCTGTGGACCCTATGATGACGTCTACATAAAGCCCAAAAGGACGGTGACGTTTGATGTTTGTCTGTAATCTTGTCTTGGCGTGTCCTCAATGGTTTATTCTCTTGTTGCTTTGGCTTCTGCTAATTCATTGAGTACCTTCTGTGTGGCTTTCTAGGCTTTTGTTTTTTGTATAAATGAATGAATGGTGCTTTACGGCACGTCGACACATAAATAGGTCATATTGTGCGCAAAAACTGAAGAAAGAAGAAGAAATGAAGGATTAATTAAAACTTAATGTAAATATATGAAGATAAAGCTATTTACAAATAAGGGATGATATGGTAGTAATACAAACTATATATGTAAATCAACAAATGCCTGAAAACGGGTATATAAAGAAGTAAATATATAAAAGAACATATTATAATGATTTATATAGTCCGACTTCCTTCAGGAAATCTAAAACAAGACTAAAATCTATAGTATCAAATAACTCGGTCATTGTAGTACCTTTGAGGCATAGAATCAAAGTCCAAACATTCCAACAAGATGTGCTCGACAATTAGGCATTACATTGGAAACACCAACAATTATTTTTGATCTTTGTAATAGTAACAAATCCAGTACAGACCCTACTGTCCACGGTGGAATTTGTGGTACTTTGTACTTGGCAATCAAGTTTAGGTCGATTTCAGTGTCTCTTAATTAATACGAAGGCCAAATGGTCGAATGGCCTTCGGTTTTCGATCAAAAAGAGGTTCATAACTAGGATTAAAAACATTATCGAAAGTTGGGTTTGAATGGGTAGATTTCAATTCAATGGCATATTGAAGGGCTAATTTGTCCCGTCTATGAGACAGTGATGGTTCATTTGTTTTTTGTATTCATATATACACGAGGATTTTTGTGTTTTACTTATATTGCCTATTAATGCTGCCTTATTTGTTAGCGAATAGTTCATGGCGGGGATTTCTTTACTTACAATGTCCCGTTGTATTGGGATGACAGTAGGGCAAGTGTTAGGTTTGGTGCACCATAGAACCTGGTTTATAACCCCAGCGGACTTTTTTTGCCAATGACCGTTCCAAGGCGGTAGCCCTATTGTCAACTTTTTTGTGTTTGTGACGTCATATGCCTTTATTCTTTATTACTATTGTCATTAATGTTTGTCTTTTTGCATGTTTTGGGGTTTTCTGCGTTCTGTGTTCTGTGAAAGCTGCATTATTTTCCCGTTCGACGGTTATACTTATTCTACTATTATTGTATTGCCTTAAAACGGTGTCCCGTGAATACATTTCTGGTGCAACTGTTGATAAGGGTAGTTCGGAGTCGAAGTCAAATTCAATAATAGTTTAGATTGAAAGCCAAGATAAGTTTTTAAGAGAATTGTTAGTGAAGGTGACGACGAGGCGGCAACACAATATATTTATGGAATCATCCAATTAGAGGTCAAAATTCCGTAATAAAGCAAGTTAGATACAACTTACTTAGATTTTACATCAATTTTCAATTAAACGATTTCCGTAACATGTAAATGGGACAGAAACCAAGAATAATTTGTTTTTAATACGTTACATGTAATTATTTAATTATTACTTCAAAACATAAAGCTGTATATACTCCTCCAAATAAGTTAAGGACCATGTTTAGATTTGGGTAATTTCTAAAGTAATGTAATTGTTTAGTCTACTGTATTGTTTTCATTTTTAAGTTTAGTTGTATTATTTTACAATTGTTGTTGTACACACATTTTATTTTATATTAACTTTTTATATGAACACGAAATCCATATTATTAAAGATATAGTAATTATTACTATTCTATTTCATAGTCCTTAAATTATTTGTAGGACCACTTGCACCGGTTTAATTGGTATATGTCATTCTTGCATACCGGATAAGGCTATCCACGTTTTACATGGGGGATTGAAAGTCTTGTCTTGATGGGTAAAGATAAACGTCACGCGCGCACCAACATCCGGTATGCAGGAAAACATGCAAAACGTTAGTAGCACGACGTGTCTCTGATATGCAACAACAAGAATCAATCAAGGGTATCCTGCTCAGATAGGGAATTCCAACCCTCGGTATAAGTGTTTTAATCGGAAGAGCGTCGGTTCCGATAAAAACACGTATACCTCGGGTTGGAATTCCCTATCTTCACCGAATGCCCATGAAAGATTCTTATAATGTATACGTTGACACATGCTCTGATGTGCAACTGTGTTAACCAATCAATAAATATCAAAATCACTCTGTATACGCCTCGGCTTTGTGTCATATTTTCTGCTGAACATTTTTTTAAGTTTGTTTTTCGTAAAATCAAGCGTCGCCGATTAGTGTCGACGACTGCCTTTTGACTTGTCACTGTTTTCATCTGTAAGCTATTTGCTTACTTTCGCGATATACAGGTAAGGTAGTTCAATGCAAATTGAAACTATCACATTTCTGATCCAAGCATGTAACGGTGAGCATGCAGATAATGTGTAAACTCGAAATCATATATTCGATCAAACATGGCTGACACTTTTATAGTACTTGTTTTCTTTTTTGGAATATTATCATTTAATACTTGTAACGGTTGGTTATTTAGTGGCGGCGGCGGTTGTGGTGGTACATGCAACTGGCTATCATGGGGCGCATGGTCGCCTTCGTGCAGTAGGACATGTGGCGGAGGAACGAGGTCGCGCTCTAGAGAAATTTGTTGTGAGAGCGACAACACCTTTGACGAATGTCTCAGCGAATGTGGGCTTGCAAATACAGCGCATGATAGTGACAATTGTAACCAATATTGTTTTAATGGCGGCAGGATAAACTCATTGAATGACTGTGAATGCTCAAATACGTTCTATGGAGATTGTTGCAGTCATGGTAAATTCTTATTTATTTTAATAGATAAAACCTTTTTTTTTTTAATTTCAATCCGCTACTCACCTGGACCCGCTTTATTGGTCAGGCGTTTTACATAGACATATGCCAATTAAGCTGGTACTAGAAGTCGTGAGACTTTATAAGTCAAACCTGTATTAAGAGATCATTTAAGGTAAGAGCAAACTTAGGTAAGAGCAAACTAAGGTAAGAGCAAACTTAGGTAAGAGTAAACTTGTTCTAATAACACTTCTGGTCTCTTAACACAGATGCGTATTAATTTAATTTAAAACAATGCGGCTTGTACTTGTAGTATTTTAAAGCAGATGGTATATTTATAGCAGTTGCATTTGGAACAGATTGGACTGTAGTACCTCGTATAAACAGACTGAATCTGCATGTTTTGCCACTGACTGTTCCAAGGTGGTAACCCCATTGTTAACCCTTTTATGTTTGTGATGTCATATCTTTCTTTATATTCATCTTTGTAGTTGTTGTTTGTTTATTTGCGTGTATGTGGTTGACTGTGTTCCTTGAATGATACATTTCCTTTTATACTTTTATATAATTGTGTTGCAAATAGATAATAGAACATAATATAAAATTATAAAATATTAATAAGAAACATTTAACACACTATCCTGATCTTTCTAAATAAATATTTGTCCATACACATGCAAACATATACCCTTCACTCTCTAAATTGTACAATTCGGGTAAATAGAGCATGCCTGCATTTAGTATTAATTATTAATTTATTTCCTTCAATGTGTTGTAACTGTCTTGTTTAATCCACATTTAATGAATAATTTAATTGAGTTTGTTGCGTCGTTTTCATATTAAGTAAAATTAACTCATTTTATTATTTGATTGGATATGCAAATTGAATTAACCTCTTACAAAATGTAGGTAGTCAAGTCAAACAGGAAAGATAGCATTCAATAACTCAACCAAACATACGCATTTAGATCGTATGTTGTATGTGGTATTATCGTAATACTGATCTCCTCGACAAATATAGTAGCAATCTTAGATTTACAAACTTAGGAAGATTTTCGGTCATGACAATTTTCATGAATTATTTATTAAAATTATTAGAAAATTTATAAACAGAGGTTACGACCGAAGTATTCTGCGGCGCACTACATGCACTACATGCTTATTTGTAGACCCTTCTACAGTTTGCAATTATGCTTTTCTCTTTGATTGTGCAACGACCTGAGGGGTGGTGGACTCTATGACATCTATAAATCCGTTAAGGCGGGAAACGTTTGTTGTATGTCCTAATATGAGATTAGGTTTAGCTTATTATTTGATATATACATGAACATTTCTGTGTTTTTTTTCTTATTACACATATATACGCTTTCTCAAATATAAGGGGTTAACTCGGCGGGGATTTGTTTTATTTACACTGTCCTGTTGTTTAGGGATGATGACAGGGTAAGAGTGAGGTTTGATGCACCCTTGAACCGGTTTAAACTCCTCGGTGGTCCCTTTTGCCACTGACCGTTCCAAGGCGGACTTTCTAGTTAATATGTTTGAAATGCCGACTAAAGCTTAATGCATCTTGAATACTTCTGAAAACGGGGTTTAGGAAGCATTTTCGGGGGATGCGTAATCATACTTATGGCAGATACAAAATGTCAGTGTAAAGGGTGAGGGTGAAATATTACAAAAATAAAATTAAACTGACAAAAAATCCTGATTATCAACGTTTAAACTGAATGACTTACTTAAACGGATCGCGTATTATGTTATTTTAGGGGTTGGGGTGGTGCTTAAGTTCAAATCCATACATTTTCATAAGAAATAGAGTGCTCGTAATCTAAATATTATTCGTGACCTTAGAGTACTAGTCATTGATTCCCACTCTTTTCGGAGAGGAAGAAAGCGTTTAAGTGATCCCATGATATCATATTACATAATACGTGTGGAAAAAATAAACAAAACCAGCGAAAAATGTCCAGACATGTACACCAAACATAGGTATCTATTTGATAGTAACAGTTATGTGATCGCTTACCCCTCTCTTTAGTCTTCTTATTGCTGATCTAAAATTTATTTGATAAACCGTTACATGGCATTTCCAGTTTTCAAAGTAATTATCTCAACACGTTAAAGGATAGCTTTTATTCGATAGGTATCATGACTTGTATATTTACTTATTGCATTGACAAATAGATATTTTTCAAATTATTTCATATAAGTAACATAAACATTGCATATATAAAGCATATAGGCAACTTTAAGCAAAATTCGATTGTAGCCAGCCAAAATTGTCTTACGAGCCACCATCTTATAATTGTATTAAATAGATAAAGCAATATTTAAATTGAGTTCTGAAATAAGAAAATGTTCTTGCATATGTACTTAAATGTGATACTATGAGAACTGCTATACTTTGACTACTGTAAACTCAGCGAGATACATATTAAATAATGTGAGAACAAATTCCATCAACTTTTTTACAGTGTTGTGTATGAATGCTTATATTACACCGAATAAGGTGATTGACACTCATGAATTATTTCTATTTTAACGCATATACAATTCGAACTCAACGTAATCAAAACATTGACATTTTCTTGTAACATGTTTTTCATTTTAAAATAATAGTTTAGCAATATGCTATTGTGTTGAGCCATTATTAAAACAAACAACATCACATGATAAAATCATCGTAATCGTATTTTGACTGCTAATTAAAATTCAATGATACCAAAGCATTAGCAGAAAAAAACGCTTATGTAATAATCTTTCGCTATCAAATATTTCATGCTTTAACCGCATATTTCGTCAATCCGATAACCTTTATATATATATCATGATATTAAACACAGCTGAACTCGTTACTCTGATTACTTCCTGATCGATATTTGTAAAGGTGGATTCCCTATGGATATGACAAATATTGTGTTTATTTGTATTTGCTAAGCAAAGTAACTACTAGTAAGAAAGTAATACTACATTAATCTTTGAGAAAGGGTCGTCTACCTGGGGATAAACTAGAACACGATAGTAGGCGAGGGTACGATTTTGAGACAAATTAATTCAGACTATTGACCTGGGTCCGTATTCATAAAGCAACTTAAGCAGAAAATATTACTTAAGTCAAAATTTCAGATTTTGTTTTACATCTTTTCAAATATTATTATTAAACTCCCCGCGACACTACAGATCATCTATACTCAGTTGCAAAAGACAGTGTACATTTTGAAAATGTTACTTTACACCCTATCCTCTTTATCAAGCGACAGTCCCTTGATGATTCAACATATTGAACAAGATATTGTCAATGGAATGATAAAAAACGTTGGTACCAAAAATGGCATATTCCTTTTGGAATTTGTCAATTTAATTCTGAAAAAAAATTATACAATTAAATCCGAACAAAACTCAGTGTACGCTTTCTTTTGCAACTGAGTATATTTTGAGATAGGTTTAGCTGTGGGTTTTATTAATCCATAGCATAGTTAAAAATATAAAGAATTTTTATGTTATACGATAGAAAAAGATGTTTAAAAATTGATAAATTTTGACTTAAGATATTGCTACGAAGCTTCATAAATACGGACCCAGGCTGTTGTATATGGTCACTGTCCTATGAAACACTTTTACCTCTCTTTCAATAAAAATAATTAACACACGACATTGGTAAAAAATGAAATAGATTGTGAGTATAACGGTCAAATTGCCTTTATGACTGTGTCAATGGTCAGTATATCATCCAGATATCGAGCGATGTTGTTAAAAGCTTCTATGTCATCTGCCTGAGTATCTGGTGACATGCTCAACGTGAATTCTCTTTCATAGAAATACATAACAAAATATCTCGACAAAAGGTGTACAGTTTGTACCCATTGGTCTATAGTAATTATACCGTACCTTGTGATATACTAGTAGTCGAGAATATTGTTCATGTCCGCATTGTCAACACACACAAACACTAGGATTATTGGAAGTAATT
Source organism: Cyrtodaria siliqua (assembly GCA_037043455.1). Classification (NCBI taxonomy): domain Eukaryota; kingdom Metazoa; phylum Mollusca; class Bivalvia; order Adapedonta; family Hiatellidae; genus Cyrtodaria; species Cyrtodaria siliqua. The sequence goes on along the minus strand of JAWPHD010002909.1, from coordinate 9,814 downwards.
ATTTTCTCAGTTACAGACACACGGCAATGTTGATGTATGCATCAATTTATAAAGTTAGCATCTGTGTTTATTAATCAAGTATCATATTGAGTTTAAAGGGACGCATGGCAGTCTTTACTGTTTGTTATTAATTGTTAATACTTTTCGAATAGTTGAAAGGAAAGCGATAATGCATATTACTAACTGTTGGTTATATTGCATTAATAATATATTTAAACATGTGGTAGAATAAGGATGAAAAATGTTAAAATCCAAATTGTAATTGAATTATATGCAAGTGGGTTTAAAATTAAAATGGATTAATAAACCGAGAATCTATTTAGAAGGCTGGATATGTTTCTTCTTTGTTCTACAATCGGTAAATTTTTCGTTCAATATAATGGACAATGAGTAATATGCAAACCCAATTTGAATCTATTCAAAAACTTTTTTTTTTCAAATAAAAAAACCCAGAACGCCGCGAGATTGTTTTTAAAGAAATCAAGATTGACGTGTGTCCCTTTAAAGTCAATTGATTAAATACGTATGCGTCCACGCTTAACCACAGCGACCCCTTCAATGCATGGCTTTAAATGCCAAATTAACAAAAATATGATCCGTGAATGATTGTAAACAAAGTATTTTCACACACACACAGACACACACAGACAGACAGACACACACACACACACACACACACGCACACACACACACACACACACACACACACACATGTTGCGTCAACTTTCATCGGGGAATGCTGATTTAAGTTAAAAATGAGTCAAAACTACTTGACATATCTCAAGCGTTTAGAATTATATGTATGTAACTTCTTAGACTAGTTACGACTATTATGCCATAAATAGTGATTATATTCGTATATTCTTCGTCAACTCTCTCTCTCGAGCGTCTCCGTGGCCGAATGGTTAACGACGTTGCGTTGTAAACCTTCGTCTCTCACCGCTGCGGGTTCGAATCTCACTGGGAGCTCGATTTTGTGCCACTGACCGTTCCAGGGCGGTAGCCCTATTGCCAACCCTTTTGTGTTTGTGATGTCGTTTGCATTTATTATTGCTTTTGCCTTCTTGTTTGTCTGTTTGCGTGTTTGTTTCTGTGTTTTGTGGTTGACTGTCCTCCTTGAATGCTACTTTCCCTGTCCGATCTTTTTATATTTCTTTTGAGTGTCGATTCTTACGGATGACGGCAGGTGTACAGTACCGGTTCTACCCAGGAAAAGTGGGTAGTCTGCCACCACCACAAAAAAATCGAACGTCATATATAACCCTAAATGTGTTGAAAATGACGTAAAACACCATACAAACAAACAAACAAACTCTCTCTCTCTCTTGCTCAAGGTAAATACCGTTTAACGTGCTACTTGCCACCAGAATCGACAGCTTGCACATTTCGGAACAGTCTGCATACCCGGGTATTGATATTTTAATCAGGCTAAGGCAACATGTGTACTTTAAACATGTCAAGTAATCGATCAGTAAGTTTGTCATTCGATATACATAGTACTGAAATTGTATAATCTTTCTGGCCTACTTCCTTGATAAAGGAACCAATCGATGTTCACTGTTTTATGCGTATCGACACTTTGTTCACTGTGCGTTTGAAGATATGATATTCAAGTTATATCGTTTATCTTTAAAATAAAGTACAAGTGAATCTAAAAAGGATTAAGGGATAAAATAGAACCATATAGCACGTTCATTTATTATGTGATCTTTACCAAACTTATACAGGCCGTTTATATTAATGAAAGCTCGGAAAATTGCGAAAACCAGCTAGATCAGATCAGTAACACCAAGTTGTGGTCCTTGTTTTGCTGAAAAATATCATTTTAGTGCCTTGTGAACACTCTAGCAACTTCAGTTATTATTTGATATTTACCAAACTTTGTCAGTGTCTTTATATCAATGAAAGTACGGAAAAGTTCGAAAACCAGCCAGATCGGATAGGTAACACCAGAATTATGGCACTTGTTATTCTAAAAAAGCCACATTCTGCCTTGTGAACACTCTAGCACCTTCATTTATTATTTGATCTTTACCAACTTTTGCCTGGTTGTTAATATCAATGAAAGCTCAGAAAAATTCGAAAAACAGCCGGATCAGACTAGTAACGGCAGAGTTATGGCCCTTGATTTTCTTAATATGCGCCAATATACCAGTAGTGGATGAGACAAAATTCCTTGGTCTTATATTTTACCGTAAATTAACGTTTATACCACACTTTAAATGCTTAAAGGCCAAATGCCTTAAAACTCTTAATTTACTTAAAGTTGTTGCAAATACTAATTCGGGAGCAGATCGAAAAGTACTTTTACAACTGTATAGATTTCTTATCAGATCTAAGCTGGACTACGGCTCAATAGTATATGGATCGACTCGCAAATCATACTTGCAGATGCTCGATCCTATACATAATCAAGGATTACGACTCGCCTTAGGTGCCTTTTGTACATCACCAGCCGAAAGTCTATATGTTGAAGCTAATGAACCATCACTGTCTCATAGAGGGTACAAATTATCCCTTCAGTATATCATTAAATTACAATCTAATTCTTCACACCCAACTTTCGATAATGATTTTAATTCTAGTTATGAACCGCTTTTTAATCGAAAACCGAAGGCCATTCGACCATTTGGTCTTCGTATTAAACCAAAATTAAGAGACACTGAAATCGACCTAAATTTGAGTGCCAATTAAAAAGTACTACAATTTCCACCGTTTAAAAACACCAACAATTATGTTTGATCTTAGTTTGTAATAGTAACAAATCCAGTACAGACCCTACTGTCTTTCAAAGCAAATGTAATGAAATTAAATCGAAATACATTAACTTTCAACATATATACATAGATGTTTCTAAAGATGGAGATAAGGTAGCTGCAGCAGCTGTTGTTCACAAACACAGCATAAAGAGCCGTCGGCCTCTATCTTTTCAGCTGAACTTAAGGCAATTGAATTTTTCTTAAACTATATTCAGGAATATGATGATGACCATTTTGTAATCTTTTCTGATTCCCTTTCATCTCTTCAAGCCCTGGGTAACATGAAACATGATAACCCAGTTGTGCTTCAACTTTTAGACAAGGACGATTCTCTTATAGTTGATAATGTTATTATTTTCTGCTGGCTTCCAAGTGATGTAGGAATACGTGGTAATGATAGAGCTGATAGTGCTGCTAAAGCGGCATTAGGCTCACTAGCGTTCGCTTAGTGCAGTGTGGCGGCTGTAAAAGGTCTCCCCGTGCTACGAATCAGTAGTGTTATTTTTACTGGTCCTTTCGAGCCCAATATAGGTGGCTTTGAAGTAGAATACCGCTTAAGCCGGTGCTAGGGGGCGTGAGAGGTGTTGCTTCTTTCATTACTTCTCATGAACAGACTCAATAAAACCGAGTCTCATGCTTTATTCTTTTAATTGTGTTTGTTGCTCCCAACGGATCACCTTTATCAGTATTTATTTACATATATCTAATGCCAAATTACCTTATACTGATTTTGAACACATATATTCGTAAATCTTGGCAAGGCGCTTGCGATTTGTCAATTGACAATAAACTCCTTTCAATTAAACCGTTACTCGGAGAACAGCGTTCTTCTAGTAGACCCATTCGTCGAGAAGAAGTTGTTCTAGCCCGGTGCAGCATACATGTTATACTCATTCATATTTATTACAAGGTGAGCAATTACCAGACTGTATACCCTGTTTTGCACCGTTAACGGTCGAACACATCTTGTTGGAATGTGTAGACTTTGATCCTATGCATCAAAGGTACTACACTGTTCATACTATGAAAAAGTTATTTGATACTATATATTTTAGCCTTGTTTTAGATTTCCTGAAAGAAATCAGACTATATAAATCTGTATATATTATAGGTTATTGCATTTGTATGGCTAAATATTACTTGGAACGAGTTGTTTTGGCAAAGGACGACGAGCTTGCGAGTCGTCCTGCGCCAAAACAATGAGTTCCAAGTAATATTTAGCCATACAAATTCAATAACCTTTTTATTGTATACTTTCATATTGTTTTCGATCAATGTTAATTGTATGACTATTACTTTTCATTGTATTTGTGTTATTTTTATAGCTTTTGATGGAATTCCTATCTTGCCATTCAGTTTCATTTTGTGTGGATGATTATTTTGCGCGAAAACGACGTCGACGTCGGATGACGTCATTAAAAACAACAAGCCATTTTCTAAAGTTTGTTTACCATTCGATAACGTTAAAAACAGTGGGTGAGTGACCATTTCAGTTATTTTATCAATTTTTGCCATAAAAGGTTGAAAAAAAACGTATTATTTTGTTGACACTATAGGAAGGATTATTCCGTTATTTTTATTTGAAAGTAGTTCCTTATTTCTATTTCGCGGCTCTTAGCAAGCACGAGCAAAAGTTCCCGTGCAATATGAATGCGTGCAATATCGTAGAATATTGCACGCTTAGCACAATGCAAACTAAACGGGACAATATGAAAGTATACAATAAATGTACATATAATGTGTTCTTATATATATTTACTTGTTTATATACCCGTTGACGGGCATTTGTTGATTTACATATATAGTTCATATTACTACCATATCATCCCTTTTTTGTAAATAGTTTTATCTTTATATATTTATATATTTTATACCTGGTTTTCAGTATTTTGTATATTTACATTAATTTTTAATTACTACCTCATTACTTCATCTTTCATCAGTTTTAGCGCACACTATGACCTATTTATGTTTCGACGTTCCGTAAAACACCATTCATTAATTCTTAAATACTGCAATATGCTATATTGAGAACCTGGGGTCGTTTTAGCATTTAGCATTCGCAGAACACAGTAATACAGTACAAATTAGGAAATCTCCCACAAAGGCTATATCCTCTAAAAACAGGCAACATTAATAAGCAATGCAAGTAAACTCAAAGATGATCATGTGTATATGAGTATAACAATTAATATTAAAACGCATTTTCCTAATGATAAACAATTTATATAACCCTGGTATTTAAAACAATCTCCTTAATGGCTTAACGTATTTTTTCTGACTAAAGCTAATGTGGCACATTGGCGGATAATATTAAGGTGAGAGTGAGATTTGGTGCACCACAGAACCTGTTTTAAACCCCAAGCGACATGTTTGCCACTCTCCCGCGGGAGTTCTATTGTCAATCCTTTTGTAATTGTGATGTTACAAGACTTGGTTTTTATTAACATTGTAATTGTTGTTTGTTTTAATGCATGTTTGTGGTTGACTTTGTACAGAGAAAGTCGTTCAACATTCATATTAGAGTTATTGCCCTTTGAAACTGTATAATGATAATTCTTGTCCAGAACTTAAAACAATAGTAATTGTATTGTAGGCATCATGTGCAATGTTCTTTTGCTGTTTTAAGGACTTAATTACAGTAAGTACTTAGTAGGCATCATGCTCAAAATTAGGTCTCCTTTCATACTTTTTTCTAAGTTTTAAGGACAACGGTCAAAGAAAGAAGTGCGCTACGTCACGATAGTTTATCTACTAATTTGCACATTTAAACATGATTATTAATAACTATTTGATTCGTTTAAAGTAAATTATGTTTACATGTTACTAACTGTTTAATATATAATAAAGCCTGCGGTAAAATAACGACGAACATCTGAAAACTCTTATTTTTATTTAATTTTATATAAGCAGGTTCCAAATCAAAATGAAAATCGATTAATAAATATAGGTGCTAACTTTGATGCTTGATAAACACTTAAAGATTGTCGTGTATCATTTTCAGTGGAATAGTCGTCACAAATGTTTACTAAATGCATTTCTTTAAGGACCAATTAGACGTCAATTTCAAAGTTCCTGAACGTTTTAGGGAAAGAGAACAGGTAGTTTCAATTTTTACTAATTTAATTTCTGATTAAAATATTAATTATCTAAAACTTAATTAGCATTTTCGAAATATGTGCATTATGTCATTACATATGATCGTGTACTTGGTGTTCCAGTAGTCTGATATCAATGCATATATTAAATATTTACTAGTCAGGAACCTTGAACCGTTAACCTCAGAATCAGAGTCCACCATATCCACACAGACAATAGTAAATTGGTAGGTAAAATAAGGCATACTTGGGGCAAGTAAACTGTACATTTTTGCCGTGACTTTCGACATTAATAGCGAAGTTGCTTTTTACTACAAAAATATGTTTTATCGTTGGGCTGTAAACATCGTTTTCTCTTGGCCTAAATGGCATACACTTATTGTAAGTACACGCTTTATATGAACAACCCTTTCTATTTTTGTTTTTTTGTCTCTTTCATTGTATTTTCAAGTCCTTGTTTGCAGTACAGTGCGGACCTACGATGCCATTGCGTTCGGACGCTGTGGTTTCTATAGGACCCTATATCTCATTTTCGTATCTATGTAAATGGTTGTTCTGTGTTTTCTTGTTCTTTGTTTTGTAACCTGAATACATATTACGATTACGGAAGTATGTATTAAATACATTGGCCACATACTTATTTATGTCTCATGTTTAAATGTTAGAGCTTCTGACTGACTTGTTAAGACTTCATGATCGATAGAGAGATATACAGTTCAATTAATATATACCGTATGACAATTATGTACTTGAAGTAGAGATTAGTCTGTGTTTGATTGAACCCGGTAGATATGCAGTAGTGTGCTTTGATAAACCTCAGCGCGATAAGAATGTTATCCTTTAACCAGTCATTTAATGTGTTTGTATTTGTTTAAACATAAATAACGATTAAACTAATCCACATCAAAAATATACTCTTAAACCGAAAAAAATGAAGTATAATTTGTATTAACGTGCTCCATTATCCAAATAGGTTCGAGCATATTTACATGAACGACAAGGACGACTGCGAAATAGCCAAAATTACATCAACGTGTAAGCTAGGACAACATTTTCTTTCAACAATACAGTTAATTTGTCCGGTAAAAGAACCAGACTTTTAAATTAATTAAAATATGTACTACAATATGTCGGTACTTTATATTCCAACATTTCTGTAGGGTAGTTTTTTTCTATATTGGGCAAAATTCGGTCCAAAGTTAGAAACGTTAACTATAATATCTCAACATATGTTTAAAAATTTATTAGATTCTGAACAATTACTGTCATAGTATAGCCGTGAGTGGGTGGACTATACAAAGGCAAAATGAATGTCAGTGATGCATTTAAATATGTTTAATGGTCTTTTTTTAATATATGTCAAACATATTTATACAATTATCAAATAAAACAAGCACGTACATAATGTGAAAAAGTAACTGCTGAAAAGGCATGTGGCTGTAAACATGTGTCACCCAGTACGATAAGTGATTTGTACAGACAAAACGCTCTAAACAATTCATTTTGTAACAATTATCAAAAAAATATGCCAGATCAGCCCTAAAACACTACAGGTACAAAGTATGTGAGATCGATTTTGGGTCAATTTCAGACAATATATTCATGTCTTATTTTATCGTTACCTAAACTCCTCCGACAACAATGTGAAGGAGGGTGTTCATATTCGGGTCTAGTACTTGCATATGTTGTGTAATCCAGGATCTGATCCCTCGGGCTAGAGGTCAAAGGGATTGGACGTGTGGTCGTATACTTTCAGCATTCATTTGTATTGTTTCCTCGTAGCCTTAAACTCTCCAACATCATATAAAAGATGGTGTTTATATTTAGCACAGTGGATATGAACACTAAGGTTTCACAGCTTAGGTTTCTGACCCAAGCATCCAGAGGTCATGGTCAAAAGTAAACATCAACTATTACAGTTTTCAACATTGTTAATGAAATGTAATTGCATTCTTATTGTTTCCTTGTAACCTGAACTACTTTAACGCCAGTTAATGGAGGGTATAACTGACACAATGGTTAACTAGGATAAGTACATGGCACCGAAGTGCATAATATTTGTGATGCCCCACCGCGGCCCGCACTCCATCGAATTAGCTCTAGTTTAATTCTGAATACTCAAAAGGGGATCCCTTGGAAGCAACAAAGTAACACAACAAGAGATAAAAGTATCAGATTCGGTTTTATTGAGTTTGTTCATGAGCGGTAATGTGAAGTGCAACACCTCAAATGCCTCAAGACTTCATTTATATTTGCTAGGATTCTCTTGGCCATCGCGTGAAGATGATCATATGTAAACGTCATTTTGATTCAACATGTTCTATTGCAGTTACGGTCTTTTCTGGACTTTTAACATGTCATGGATGTTACGGTCCTAATAAGAACCTTATAGTTGCAACTTGTTGGCAGCTGTCTTTGAATATCGTGTGGTGGATGAATCCCTTGTATGATCCCACATCATATGAATTATAAAATGTATGCGTGTGCATCGGTGTATTAGACCATGGGGCTTACTCAAACTTTTCTGGTACCACAACTCAGCTGACAAATTTCTAAACGCTCCACCTTTTAGATATCTCTTAGTAAAAACAATAATAAGCCGGGAAAGTTTTCTTAAAACGTGTAGCTTAACACATATTTTTGGGCAAAAACATCCAAATTTGTACAAAATCACTAAAAATATAGGATTTTTAAAATATTATTATCATTGCAATAATAGAGAGCTTGAAGCTTCTTGAAAGTTGTCTGTATATTCATATAAATAATAATAATATTTGAAATAAACAAAATGTATACAACTTGCCATTTTTTGGGGGGAGGAAATCGGCAAAAAAAAGCATACTATTTGCTGATTTTTGTAATAATTATTTCACAACAATATTGACACTTCCATTTAAACAAAATAGAAAGTTTTAAAGTGTTTCATTCATCTACTTAAGATGTCCCCTGAGATTATAGGTAAAATTCCTAAAGGATCAGAGATTTGTAAAAACTGGGGTATTTTGGGCCAAGGAGTTGTGCAGAGAATTGAGACGCAAAATCACTAAAAACAGGGGATTACTGCTAAAAATATATCTCATACAATTACAAGGGATCGAAAGTCTTTTAAAGTGATCTGTTATATACATGTTCGGTGACATATTTTATTTGGATATGATGTAAAACATATAAAGACATATAAAAAGAGCAGGACAGGGGGAAAGTAGCATTCAAGGAGGCACAGGTCAACCACAAACACAGAAAACAAACCCGCAAACAGACAAACAAGAAGCAACAATAATAATAAATGCAAACGACATCAACAAACACAAAAGGGTTGACAATAGGGCTACCGATCTTGTGGAACGGGTCCTAGATGGCAAAGTAGGCCACTGGGGGTTAAACCGGTTCTAATTTTAGTCCTGGAAATCAACACAAAAATGATATGAAAGTCGCTGATTTTTGGAATAGTTATGACATTTTAAATATGATTAAAATATAACAAAACAGAAGTCGTTATAATATTTCTTTAAATGTAAAGTGTCCATGAGCTACAGAAGAGACAGTCCTATAGGCATCACGGAGAATTCAATATGCCAATTTTCCTTGCTCATAGTAGGCAGTTAAATAATCTAAAATAAACATTTCTATTATATAATGTACATGGTGCAAAAAATGTTTGGAATATAACAAAGTTGATACATCTTGTACATTATTTTGGAGAACATCTACAAAACAATAAAGCATAAAATAAAAGATTTTAGCGATATTTATTTATAACAGAACAAATATTTTTCAAAATAGGTAAAATGAATGTAAATGAAGATGTATTTAAGGTACAGACAAAATGTTCCCGAAGTAACTAGCGTTCCGTTTAGCTGCAGTGTGGCGGCCGTAAAAAGTCTCCCCGTGCTACGAATCTGTAGTCTGACCTTCTTTTATACTGGGTCACTTTGGGACCAACGCAGCCCAATAAAG